>CM054995.1:0-222980 GCA_029030765.1 Salix suchowensis | reverse complement strand
CGAGAAGGAGTGGGAGAATTCATGAAAGGGACCTGTGAGTGGAGCGTTTTCTTGGGGTTGGGTTAACCTTCTCGGAGAACGTGGGGACATTTTGGAGAGGTCTCTGTCTTCTTGAAAATGACTTCTCTCTCGCTGCCTTCCTTCCTTGATCTTTTCTATTGTCTTTTATGCCACCCAGAGAGAGAGAGAAAGAGATACTACACAAACTAACTCCACCCCAATCTTTTGCAGAAATATTTCAATATCTCGAGTTAGGTATCAATTTTTTAGTTGACTTGTACATTAATTAATTAATATTTTAATAATCGTATAAAAAAACTAATTCTCCTTTATATTAGCTATGAGTTTTTAATTAAAAAAATTAATAAAAAAAATATATTTCTTAATCATCATATACGTTTCTACTTGGTTAAATACTAGAAAAAACATCTTGTTTTTACTGTAAAATCCCGAGAGAAATAAATAGGTTTCATTATGGAGGGGAGAAAATTGAAAGAAAAGAAAATATACATAAGGAATAGGGTCAATTTTATAAATACTGAAAATACAATTGAAACCCTCCGTTTCTTCATTGGCTGGCAGCTGCTACAAAGAAAAAAAGAGAAGGGAGACGTTAAATAATATTATCTACAGCGAGATGCTGGTAGTGACGGGATGGTCATATTCGACAAATAAAAATTGATTCCCCGCCGGGGTGGCGACTCAGGCAACCGTCACCTGGTGGCTGGAAGCCACTCTCACTCTACCCCCGAGAAATCCTGTATTATTATTATTCATGCAATGCATGGACGGGAAGGGGATCTGCAGTCACATCTCCGTTCCCGAGAGTCGAGCATCATCATGGTTGGCCACGTCACACCCCCTTCCTAGCTTGTGATTTTTTTTATACCCGTTAGCTGGATGGGATTTGTTTGAAAATCACAAGGAATTGGATTCCTTTTTAGTTGCGGTATCAGATACTTTAATTAAGGGTCTCTTCTTCATATGTCGGTCCATCTTGCTGCTTGCCAAAATGAATGGTAAAGAGAAAATAATAATAATAATAATTAAATAAATGGTGACTAATAGGAAAAGAAGAAGAAGAAGAAGAAGAAGAAGAAGGGAAAAGTAGAGGGTGACAGAGACACGTTTCGTTTTTGGGTTTAAAAGTATTTTTTAAAAAAAATTAATTATTTTACGTGAGCTAAGTAAAAAGCAGGGCGAGAGAGAGAGAGAGAGGGAGAGAGGCTTGCGGGTCTCTCAGCTTTAGCGAAACACTGTACTAGTAACTACTTCTCGAGAGATATTGTTGTTTCGTTTCCTGTATTTAGTATTTACTCCTCTCCTCCCCTCCCTTCTCTCAGCCACCCATCCTTCATTCCTTTGTTCATCTACAGTCATTGAGACAAACGGAAGAACATATTGGTTTTTTTTTATTGATTGGTTGATACTGGTGCGTTTCGCTTCTTTATCATTCAGTTTCCTTCTATTCAATCCATATCAAAATAAAAAAACAACCTGCTTTCTTTCCTTCTTTATTTTTTTTGTGTTAATGAATGAATAAAAAAAGGGTGAATGATTGAATGAAATGGATGGTTAGATCCATAAAGTGGGTATCTGCATTGTTGTGTTTCATGGGGATTTTTTAGTTTAATTTAATTGAAGTGTTTGTGGGGTTTGAAAGGTCATTCATTTCTCTCATTTGTTTTTAGTGATTTTAGAGATTGTGGTTTAGCGAGCTGAAGGGCTGTGAGAGGAATAAAAAGTTTGCTTCTTTTTTTGTTTGTTGTAATTTTCAAGTCTCTTTGATTGATGGATGGAGACTTCGGAGGAAACTGGAGTGCTTTATTATTTTGATTGGATTCATTCAAGGATAGAGAAATTGTCACATGCTGCCAATTTTTTTTTTTTTTTTTTTATCTACTTTGATAGCCTTGGAAAAGATTTAGTGTTTAGGTACTTGTTTGGGTTGGTGATTTGAATTTAAATCAGTTGTCATTTTCTAATGCTTCAGTGTTGCTGCAAGCCAGCAGTATTATAATAGGAACACATACTGTGCTTCTGCCCTTGACTGTTTAGAGAGGCATGTGTGTCGGCAGGGTTGCTGTGAGTTCTGCTTTCGTGGCCTGAAAGTTAGGATTCCCTGTTGCATTTCAGCAAAATGTCAGGTATGTTTAATTTGTCATCTCACCAGATACATTCTTTTAAGTGTCATTGTTTCTGATGCTTGATTTCATTAGGATGATTTCGCATGTGTTGTTTGGTTACTAGTAATAGTAATAATCCATGTTGACCTATTGAAGGTGCTGAAGGAATTGCGGTTCATGATGAGAATAGAGAGAGAAGATCAGATTTTGAGAACTCTGAAGATGAAAGACGACGGTCAAAGATCGGTAATCTCAAGAAAAAGGCTTTGAACGCTTCCAATAAGTTCACCCACTCTCTTAAGAAAAGAGGGAAAAGGATAATAGATTTTGGGGTTTCGTCAGTTTCCATAGAAGATGTAAGGGATGCAAAAGAGGAGAGTGCTGTCCATGAATTGCGCCAAAAGCTTCTGGAAAGAGATTTGTTGCCTCCTGGGCATGATGACTATCATACTCTGTTAAGGTCAGCCTACTCATATCTTTGGAACACAGTACAATCCCTTTTATGAACTTGAACAGTTGTTTTGGCTTGCCAGTTCAAATCCACTAGAATGCATTCACTTATTGACACTGTCATTGTTAATCTTGTAGATTTTTGAAAGCAAGAGAGTTTAACATTGATAAAACAATCCAGATGTGGCAAGAAATGCTAAACTGGAGGAAAGAATACGGGACAGACTCCATTCTAGAGGTAATGGATTTATTCTGCTAACCATGATGCCGTTGGCGTTGGTTATCTTGGAACCTTATCCTGTCAAAAGCAGGATAAACGGAGGCCCCAAACTGCATCTGTTGGTAAAAGTCAACAAAATCTTGGTTTCATTGCTCTTTTTTTTTTTATAACTATCCATTGTATATGATGCGTTGTCGCTATTTTGTTTGAAATTTTATGTGTGTATGCTCTGCGGTTCTGCACTGAATGTTTTGATCTTAATTCTAGATTCAGAATTACATGTTTTTTTTATTATTTCTTTTCACTCCATCTATCATATGATCCTACAACCCTACTGAACTTCTATAGTCAATTGTTAGGATTTTGAGTTTGATGAGCTGGAGGAAGTCTTGCAATTTTACCCCCACGGTTACCATGGAGTTGACAAGGAAGGCCGGCCAGTTTACATTGAGAGGCTTGGGAAAGCTCATCCTAGCAAACTAATGCGTATCACCACTATAGAACGGTATTTGAAGTACCATGTCCAGGAGTTTGAGAGGGTTATACAGGAAAAATTCTCTGCTTGCTCTGTTGCTTCAAAGAGACGGATATGTTCTACTACAACCATTTTGGATGTGCAAGGTTTGGTACGTTAAATTGATTTTTCCTTTATAAGCCTTTTTAAATTGATCTTGGTCTTAAGCTTTTGATATCAACCATACCTTCAAGCAGGAATTAACTCTTTGTTGGGATTTTGGAAAATTGTGTCAACCATGACTTTCCCTGCTCCATGCACCTTAAAGAGTTCAATAAAATCTATTCTAAAATCCGGTTTTAGGGAGTATTAAGTCTTATTATAGGTTTTCTACCAGTCTTTATTAAATCAATTGAGAGATTTGTTGCTGCACTAGGAGTATAGGATGTTGATAGATTTTCTGTCTTCCTCTACTTTCACTGGCTGTTTAGTTTTTGTTTCAACTGGTTGTCTGCAGAACCTGAACTGGTGATTAATGTTATGTTAAATACAGGGCATTAAGAATTTTACTCGGACCTCTGCAACTCTCTTGGGTGCCATGACGAAAATAGATAGCAATTATTACCCTGAGGTATCAAAAGTCTCAGTTAATTGATAGGTTCTTTCTTCACTGTTTAACTGGTTTCTAATTGTTGTCCACACATTACACAGACATTGCATCGAATGTTCATTGTTAATGCCGGTCCTGGATTTAAGAAGATGCTTTGGCCTGCAGCCCAGAAATTTCTGGATGCACAGACCATTGCAAAGATACAGGTAAAGGATATTGCTGTAATCATATAGTTCCTCACCATTCGTTTCCTGCTGTCTTGATTTGCTTTGCTTAATTTCTGAAATGCAGGTTTTAGAGCCCAGATCCCTACCTAAGCTACTGGAAGTTATTGAATCAAAGTGTGTATCTACTGTTATATCTGGCTCACTTTTTTTTTTATTTTTGAGAAACTAAAACTTGTTTTGTATTCCTTTCCTGTTTCAGTCAATTGCCAGACTTCTTGGGTGGTTCTTGCTCTTGTTCGGCTGGAGGATGCCTTAGATCCAGTAAAGGTCCGTGGAATGATCCTGAAATATTGAAGGTAGACAGACCATCATGCTATAAGGATTTCATGTACTGATTCTGTGTGTTGAATTATAAAGCATGAAAGGAGGCTTGGATTTTTATATTGAACCTGTATTTGGAAATTAACCTAGTTTTTGTCTTCTGCAGCTTGTACATAATGCAGAACCACTATTTTTGACAGAAATCCCCAGAATGTCTAATGACAAGCAGGCATTTCACTCATTTATTCAGACACGCCCTCTGAAGGCAAGTCATCCATAGCATGATGACCAATCGTGTTTATAGGTCATCAGCATATCTTATTCTTATATATTTGCTATCCTCTATCTTTCAGGGAAAAAGCAGTGATAGAGTGACAGCAGAATCTGGGTCAGATATTGATGATTCTTCTCCATTCAGACAAAGAAATTCTTCATTTCCATGCTTGACCCTGGTTGGTAAAGAAGTAAGTTGTAGAGTCTCTAGCCTTTTTTTATACAATTGCTTTCTTGTTGGACTCATGGGCTGAGTGTGCATGCCAGTTTGTCTGTGTTTCTGCCTGCATGAGTGCTTGTTTGTGTGAGGGTGATGCATGCACATCCTTATCCTTTGTTTTGTATATGAATTGTGATTTGTGCAGGTGAGGGCATCAGATCCAAGTATCCACTACAGTTGTGACAATAATTTTACCCTGGCTGAGAAAACTGTGCTTAGAGGGGGGTATTCCGAGGACCAATCACTTGAAATCAACAATTTGGGGAACATTCCCTGTGAAGTGACATCAAATCTGGAAGGTATTTGTTCATGCTTTCTTACTGCAGACCAGTTTCTCCTGTTCATTTCAGATCCAATAAATCCATTGCTCACTTGGCAAAGCACAAGGATTTATAGATATGGACTTCAGGAATTAGTATTGATTTCAATTCATATAGTTGCTGAATGACTTCTATAGCTGCTGTCTTTTGGATTTATATCTTGATTTCAGGTTTATTCGTCTGTTGGTTTGACTTTGTCAAGGAAAAGGTTGGGAAAACAAGTATCCCAAATGCAACAAGAACCTTGTTATCATTCATGATCAAGCTATTTGCACTTTGTTGCAGTCTACCATTTGAATATTGGAGAAGGCAGAACAACATTTATCCATCAAATTTGATGGAGCATAACACAGATGCCCATTCAACTGCTGCTGAAGCTATGAATGAAGTCGACCATGTCCGTCCATGTATATATCGTCTTCAGAGACTAGAGAAATTATATGAGGAACTTAGCAAAAGGCCTGCTGTAATCCCTTTGGAAAAGGAGAAAATGCTAACAGATTTTCTGGAGAGGATAAAGTCTGTGGAGTTTGACCTTGAGAAAACAAAGAGTATGCCCTATTCTTCATGGTTCAAAATTTGTAAATGTATGGAAGTTGGCCCTTTTAAATATGTATTGAATGCATTTTTTTTTCCTGCTAGCGTTGTGCTCACAGGTACTGCATACTACAGTGGTGAAGCAACTCGAGATTGCTGAGTTGCTAGACAATTTACGGGAGTCTAAATGTCGTGTAAGTAGTTCTGTGATAATCGATTATTTCCATAGTAAACTTCATCAATGAAGTGTATTTATTTTATCCCCATCTGGGATTACATTCAAGCCTTGCATGAGGATTAGTTTGGCTAGAACCCTTGGCCCTCCTTGGCGAGGACTGTTTTGTTCCTACTTCCCAGTTTTTTATTAACATGACGAGAGCCCTCCGTTTGAGCAGACTGTCTGAGTGTCTGTTGACTACTTGCATGCTTGCACTAACATTTTGTAATTTCAGATTGACTCTCATTTACCTAAGTGTTGTCGTTTCAGCTTAAATTGATGTGTACTGTGGTTTTCTGGTGCAACTGTGACAATGATGAGGTCTTCTTTTGCAGCAAAGAAGATTTTTCTGCTGAGTAAGTTAAGCTATAGTGGAACATCAGAAGCTGAATTTTTGGGAGACGATATGCACAGATGTGAAGCTATTATATGGCATCAATGGTGGCGGGTGGCCTCTGAAAAGAAGCATCACGATTAACATGACTGTAGAAAAACGGGGCAGTCAAATCTTTTTTCCATCAGCCATTTTTCTTCACTATTGTAATGTCTGTTGCTGTTGATACTTCACAGAAGTTATAGCAGTTGAGATGAGCAGTGCTTTCTGATGCTAGCCTCGAATTAGTGTAGAGAAAAACCTGCAAAAATATCAATGGAATGCTTGATAGCAAGCATACTCTTTACGTGGCAAAGAAAACTTCCATTACATTTTCCTATATGAAATACGAAACCCAATCAATTCCTTGCCTTGGATTGCAGAAGCCCTTTTGAGGGCAAATTACGATAGCAACGGATATATTATATTATTATATTAAAGAAAGCTGTTGTGAGGGATAAATATCATTACATACATATTATCATAGTTATCAAATCCGTTCCAGTTTTTTGTTTGGAACGGAACGTTCCGGTTTCGGTGTATTCCGGCATTCCATTCCGGTTTTGTACTGTTCATATTTATTTAATTATATATATGAAAAAAATAAAATATTAATTTAACAAGTGTAATTTAAATTCAAGATAAATGAAATTTAAATTATACAATACAAACATAATCTCAAAATTAGAAACATCTTTAAAATTCCAAAATATCATGAAAGTAAAATGTTCTAAAATAAAAGAAAAATACATCAAACATCTTCTACATATTATTATTATAATTAATAACTATTATTATATAATAATACTTACTATAAAAAGTAAAAACCCACCCACCCTGTTTTTGTCCCCTTCACTTTCATTTCAAACTAAAAAACCCTATCTTTTTCTCTTCAAGCCGTCGCCCCCCTCGCTAAAAACCCAATCTTTTTTATTCCTTCAGGCTTCAAGCCTTCAACCCCTCTGCTCCTTCTCCAAATGCAAGGCTCAACGTCACAGCTAGTGGTAGCCCTTCGGGGACTGCAACGACAATAATTGTAACTGCAATGGCAAAGTATTCCAACATCTTCAATGCATCATCTCCAGACCAACGAAAGTAAGTCCCTACTTGCCACTTGTGGCTAAATAACCCTTGTACCAGAACTGCGAAAGTCACTACAGCAAAGAAAAGGCCAATCTTTCCAATAATCACTCTCCGCACGACCAGACCCTCCTCTCTTCCTCTCCTCCAAACTCTTCTCAATTTTTTTCCTGAACTGAACTGAACTGAGGAAAACGACGTCGTTTTGGGTTTTGGCTGACACCGGAACGGAACCCCCGGTACAAAATCGGGGCGTTCCGGCCGGAATGGCCGGATCGGTCCGGAATTCTACCCGGGACAAAAACGTCTCCGTTTTGTCCCGGATTTTTTAGTAGAACGGGCCGTTCCGGCCGGAACGGAACGGGATTTATAACTATGCATATTATTGTGAATTGTAATATTGTAATTATTATTTTATCTTTATGTGCTTTGAAAAAAATTCTTGATATCGGGGATATTTTCAATTTACTATGGGATCGATTGATGTTATCTGATTTTTTTAATGGTATTTTTGAGTTTTCACACTGTTGTGAGTAGTATAATGATCATATAGCCCGTTGCTTGATTTGCCAACGGTTTTCTTCCTTACACTCCTTTTAGGTGATGCATGTGGTGTCATTAGATAGTGAAAAATATTCATCCAGTGTCTCACTGGATGCGTTGCTATGTCCTCTTCCACATGGTGTTGCATGTGTTGTCACACGCTGGGCGGAAAAGTGACTATGATTGCTTTTATGTTCAAATTTTAAAGTTCTAAAATCAAAAATTTATTTATATGAATTTTTCAATTTTCATTTTTATATGATACTTTTAAAAAACAACCATAATTTTTTTAAAAAAATAAAAAAATTAAAATTCAAACTTTTAAAAAATAATCGCCAACATTTCAAAATTTGGAAAAAACTATATCATATATAAATATTATCATAAACTTGAACATTTTTCTTCACCATTTTCTTATCTCCAATCTTTATTTTATTTCATTAAAGTTCATAAATCACTAATTTCAATTTTTATGATGTCTTTGATTTTGATGATGATACTTCTATGTACGCCTTCCAAGTTGCTACTACAATGATTGCTGAAAAAGAATCAATAAATCAGGGGCAAAGAATAGAGTTTCGTGACTTTGTTCCTGGTCGCAATATCATCAATCATAATAGAAAGAAGAGTGAATTAAGGCTATATAATGATAATTTTGTCGAAATCCTATATAAACTTAAAGTCCGTTTCAAATTATATTTATGATGAGTCGTTGTCTTTTTTCTTTGAATTACAAATGCGGTGGAAGCTCATAATTGATATTTTAAACAAAGATAACTAAAGGTCACAACTAATATCAGTTTTGTTTTTGGTGTTCCTAGCTTATATTGCCTTCAAAAGATAACTAAAACTCACAAGATACTTGTATATGGTATTCTTATAGATCTTACCAATGAATATTTATGAATTGGGGAAAGTATCGTGATAAAAAGTTTTTGAGCTTTGTCAAAACAAGTTTTTGAAGTTTTTAGTGAATGGTATTTAAGTGCACCAAACAAAACCGATATTGGTCGATCATTATCAACTGGAGAGCAACTTAGATTTCCAAGGATGTTAGGGAGTATTGATTGTATGCATTGTAAATAAGAGAAATGCCTAATTGCATGACACAAGATGTATATTGATCATTAAAAAAAAAGTAAAATTTTCTGTTTTACTTTTTATTTATTAAATTGACATTCTTTTTTTTTTATCACAAATTATGATCTTTCTGACGATTTAGATTCATATTAGGATTTGTAAGTAGAAAGTCTAAGAAAAAAAGTAATAGAAAGAGAAAAAGTAGAAAGAAAAAAGTCCTTTTTTTTATTGAAAGGTTGATTTTGCAATTTTTATTTGAAATAACAATTTATTTGAAATAATGAAAAGATAACTAGTAATTTATGCCACTATCACTAAAATATATATGCATGTGGATATCAATATTAACTGCCACTCACACTCTGTTACAATGAGGCGATTCCAATTTAAAATCTAAACAGAAAGTGTTTGAATGAAATCAGAAGAATATGTATGTTGTATTTTGTTTCCCTGGGATATTATTATAATTCTAGAGACGATGACTTTATAAGATCTTTGGATATGACATGTATTTTTTAGAATGTCTAGATCACTACATGATATTAATATTCTTGATCGGTCACCTGTCTTACTCCACTTGCTAAAGATCATATTACTCTTGTCAATTATACAATTAATGGATATGAACATACAATGGGATATTATTTAGTAGATGAGATTTATCATAATTGGTAAACCTTTGTTAACACAATCTCAAGGTCATTGGGAGTAAAAAGATAATATTATGCAAGTAAACAAGAGTTTGCAATAAAGGATAAAGGAGAGAGGGCATTTGGGGTGCTAGAATCTCATTTTATAATTGTTCATAAACCTATGCGATACTAGGATGAAGAAATACTTGCAAATATTATGAGTCTTAGGTTTGACCATGAATTTGAAATCAATTCCTTTGTATCAGAGTCGCATGGTGATATAGCATACCTACATGATTTTCTTTAAGCCTATAGTCAAATTTGGGATAGAACAACTAGCTCTCAATTCCAAAAAGATTTGATTAAATATTTGGTGGAAAAATATGATAATAAATAAATGATCATTAGATTTGAATCATTTTTTTTCCTGTTTTCTCTCTCATACAACTGCAAAATACAGGTTGGTCCTATTTGTTTATGGTTGCTATCTTAGTCATTTTGTTTTTTATATTGCTTTTTTAGTCCTGATTTCTGCTATAAATTTTCTGGTTTGATTCAATTTTTTTTTCAATTGAAATTAATTAAAAATGCTATGTTTCATTTCAGCTCTTATTGTTTTGATTTTTTTTTTGTTTTTCATTTCTCTTGTTTTTTCAGCATTGAGGTTTTGATTGTTTCAATTTTATCCTTCAATTGAAATTGACCATACATTGTGTTATTCATTTCAACTCTTATTCTTTTTATTTTTTTTAATTCTTTCAAAAAAAAATTCTATATTAATTTTATTATGTATAAGGTGTTGAAAATAATCATTGCGATTATTTTTAGAATAACAAATCACTAACAATAGAACATTCACTATACATGCATAAAAGTATCTCCAAGGGAAAAAACTATTCAGAGAAGCCAAAATCGTAATATGTCTTTTTGAATAGTGTAAATATACCATTTTTTATGTTTGCACTCCAATGGAGAAAAACCATTTATAAAAGCCAATTATATATATATTGATATAACTATTTATTAATAATAACTAGCTTATACAAGTATAATAAAAACCATTTTTTGCATATAAAAACCACTTTTTTGCATAGAAATATATTAAATATTTGGTTTTTTTGATCAATATATAGGAATAGCTCTTCTAGTTAGAAAATATTATTTTAAAGAAATTTAATATAGCTCTCCCCTTATAGGCAATTTCTTGATTGGGCTAGGCTCTACGCGTGATCTACCAAGCCCTTCAACGTTTGTCTTAGTTTGTTTTCTAAAAAATAATGCATTAGTTAATATTTTATTTCAAATAAATTTTGAGTTTATATTTTAATTAGTTTGTGATAAATATTTAATGATATTGATTGTGTTTAGTTTTTATCAAGGTAGATATGATCCATCTATGATTTTTTCTAAACTACATATAGATTATTATTTTTATTTAAAATATTAATTTTTTATATGATCAACCTTGCATTTTTTCGTTTTTTATTCAATACATTTATGTGTGTCTGTTTCTATTACAAATTTTACATGTTTTTCTATAACAAATTTATTTTGATTGAAAAATTTATTAAACACAACAAGGTAAATTACATGTGTTATGATGTTATATATATATATATTGATCTTCATTTGTCGTTTAATTTGTAAAGTATTTCAATATTGTGATGGTGTTTTATTTTTAGATCATACACACACATTATGATGTTATATATATATATATATATATATATATATATTGATCTTCATTTGTCGTTTAATTTGTAAAGTATTTCAATATTGTGATGGTGTTTTATTTTTAGATCATACACACACACATACTAGCCAATGCACCCGCGTCTCGTCGCGGGCAGCACCATATTTTTTTCAACGTAAAAAAATATTAATTGTGTTTTTTTGTTATAATATAAATTTAGTCAAAATACTAAATCTATGCAGAATTTCTATGAAATGCAAGTTTTCTATAAAATATATGAATTTTAAATTGATATAAATTTATCTGCTTAGTAGATTTCAACGAGATAACCAACATAAAATTATCATTATCATTAAAAAAATAAAAAGATTCGGATATTTGAATTATTGAAATCATTGTATTAAGATTAGTTCATTTTATAATTCAATTTAAATCACATTTAAAAAATAAAATATAAATTATGAAAAAAACTGTAATAATCAAATAACAAAAATAAGTAGTTAATTTTCTATCCACAAAAAGACGATAATATAAATTGAAAATCTATCCCTACGTTACCTTCATTTTCATTTTTATAACAGTTAAAATTAGTACAACATTATTGCCCAAACAATTAAAATCATTAAATTCCCTGAAAAATAAAAATAAAAATCAAAACATTTTAGCAAAAAAACAATAAAAAAAATAATCATTATTATTGCATGCAACAATAAAATCATCTAATCTGAAAAGTAGATAAAATAACAGAAAACACACACAAAAAAAAAAACAAAGGGAAAAAATGAGCAATATTAATTTTAAAATTATCATCAATATAAATTAAAATTTCATAAACAGAACCTAATAAAAATAAAACCCTCATAAAAAAAATCTAAAATCACATGAAAATAATCTTAAATACTAAATTTTTTTTAATTGAAAATAATAAAATAAAAAATAATTTTTTTTAAAAATATTTTTAAAACATAGACTATCAGCATTGAGAAAGCCATAGCTCTTGTCGGGTTCCTTAGCTCTCATCTTCATCTTACACAAACGTCAAGAAAGCCATAGCTTCTGTCTGGCTAGGTCCCACATTTTCTCACCTGAAAAAGGGAAGGACAAAACCAAGTTTGTTAGCAATAACAAATCTCTAGCTGCTCCCCCTCCACGTGCCACCACCATATACATCCCCGTCAGCGTTCACAAATCCGTCTTAGCACAACGACCTCAGCAACTCCCTATTTCATCCAACTTTCCCTCTCCGTTGCTGCTTGTTTCCCTTCAAAATATTTGATTTTTCACCACCATGAATTGAAGCAGCGAAACCCCATTTCCGCTATGGCAATGTCATTAAAAAAAGTGTGGGAATCGGTGACGAATAGGAGGAGTTCTTGTTCTAGTTCGCACGTTGACTCAGTGATAACTCCACAGAGTTACACAGAATCAACACCACCACCACCACCACCACCACCACCTCTGGGAGCTTTTGATCGGCTACCGATTTGTGTGGTATTCCAAATAGTGAAATTGGTGGGGCCAAATGAAGCAGCAAGATTGAGTGTAGTATGCAAGTCATGGAGGTCACTTGTATCTGATGATCGTCTATGGATGTATTTTCTCCAAAGTTATCATCATGATACTTGGAATTCTGTTTTTTTCGCTGAAACCAATTTACAGTAAGTTTTGTCCTTTTCATTTGAAGCCCAATCAAGTATACTTTAACTGGTTTAATTATGGATTCTTTATACTGTTTATTTGAGTTTTTATAGGTAAGGGGAATCACCCCCCCCCCTCTAAATTGTGAGAATGGAATTGTGATTTCACAACAGGAAATTCTCTTGTCATATAGCAAAGTCGTCATTCATGCGTATATACAGGCAAAGGGTGCATGTCCCTGGTGCTGTTATTGTTGATGGTGAGAATTTTATGTAATTCCAAGTCTGTGTTTGAAGTTAAAATTAGGTGCGAGAACATTTATAGCAAGATAGAATTTTCGTGTTGCAGTGACATTGCTAGAGGTTATTCAAATATCAAATGTTGTTCGATTGTTCTGAAATTGCTGACTGTCTGAAAGTTTTAGCCATGTGTTGATTGTTCTATCACAAATGTATATGAAAAGGTGGTTCTGGCTATTACAAGTTTGGCTGGAGCAAATATGCCTGTCCGTCGGGACGGTCGGCAACGTTTTCGGTGAGCATTTTCTTTTAATCGGCCAGCCATTTTGCAAAATAGGATCTTGAGCAGCTTTAAGATTTCTTTTCATAATTTGTTACCTTCTATCAGCTTAAACATACCAAATGCAAACCTGTTCTGATTCTGAAACTATTTGATGAGCAGGAATTTGTCAATATCGAATCTCCATCGTACTTCAGGTTTCGAAACTTTTTTGCTAGTATTTATAGCAGGTCTGTCCTCCCTCTCTCTGCGCAGTGACTTATTTTATAAAGAAACACTTGTGTGTGTGTGTGTGTGTATATCTGACAAAATTATGTGTTTACAGGATGCAGGTAAAAGCATCCACACAGCCAATTGTCCTCTCTCTTCCACTTCGCAATGATGATGGTCAGTTGCCACTTAAACTAACTTACTCTTGAGCAATGTATCTTGCTAAATATTGTGTGTTTAAATCCCACCTTTTTTTTAGTTGATACACTTCTCTATTACCTGATCAAAGAAGAAAGAATTCAAATAACCTTTTTGTCTGGCCTGACATGTCCAGATTTAAAGTACACAGTCAACTCATGATCGCTAGAATTTAGATTAGACAGTGATGAGTTGCGTATTCCTCTCCTCTAAACTTGCACAAATGTGTTTTGGATGTTAACAAACACAAGCAACTTTAGCACTGTATGCAGCACAACGAACTTCAGGAATTGCTGTCAATATTGGTTTTCAAGTCACGTCTGTGGTTCCAAGTAAGCAATTATCTTCTTTTTGATCCATGCTTCCTCCTTGTATTGAAATTGAAATGCTGTATAAAGTGAACTAAAAATAGAATTTGGCTCATTCTCCATGCCAAGAATGTGATCTTTCTTGTGTGTGTAATGTCTAATTTGTTCATTGCAGAATTCGTTAAAGGAATTACACAAGTTTCTCTTGCAAGTTGTAACATATGCTTCATGCATCACCCTATCTGAATCTCTACCTTCTCTAAATATCCTTTGTTTGAAAATGGCATCTTGTGATTTCAAGATTGTGGGGACTGTTATGTTTTGCAGTTTTGCATGGTAAAGTAATGCGCACAATGGGTGTGGAAGTCGTGGATGTTGGAGGACTAAAATTAACAGAATTTCTTAGGGAACAGATGCAACAGAGCAAATATGAATCTCCGATCAATGTTCACTGTTCGCATACTGAAAGAGGTTTGCCATTTCTTGTCATGGTGCATTCTGAAGTTGTATTTGCTCACCCATTTATATCGTCTTGATAACATGATGTTGGCATAAACAACACAAGAAAAACAATAAAACATAAACGAATATTTTCTCTTCAAATAGTTTTCTCAGTTAACAAGTCAAATAAATAAAAAGAATTAACTAGCTTGGAATGCAATAGAAGACCTAAATAAACTTGGAAATCCAAAAATAAAAAGCAAAAATAACAAAACTAGCTTGAAGAACACCTTTTGAACTTAATTGAAAAGGCTCTTTTCGGGGTTAGCTCTGTCTCATTAGTCCTAAATATCCCTGGAAGAGCTGTCCATGTACTCCAGTTATAGCATATCCATAACCAACTCATCAAAACCACCTGCATCATTACAGTCTTGTATAGCTTAGACATTAAGGTTTTTATCCCTGTGTTCCGGTGGCATCATGAATATGCAGAAGTTATGTTATGTCGCTGCTGATTATGAAAATGAGCTATCTAAAGATATACCAGCATCATTGGAAGTCCCTGGAGAAGGATGGTTCACTCTTTCCAAAGAGCGCTTTACAACAGGGGAGGTCTTATTCCAGCCACACATTGCTGGAGTGTAAGTCCATTTCTCCCCCTAATTTTTTCTACCGTCACAGCATGGAGCTTTCAAGACATTGATGCTGTTTTTGCATAAATTATTTCTAGCCCAAATGTTTTTAGGAAAAAATTGATGCATTTGGACGCGCCATGTGTCCTATATTTTCTGTCTGGATTCTTTCCACAATCCAACAATCAGAATATTTTCTACGTGTTGTGTCATCAAAATAATAAGCCTGTGTGGTTGGTTCAAATGTTTCGTTAATAACATGGTGCAGGCACACAAAGGGCTTGCACGAGGCGGTAGCTCTTTGCATGGATCACTGTCATGCTGTAGAATCAACTGGAGGTGATGCCTGGTTCAAGACTGTAGTTTTGTCAGGGGGCACTGCATGTCTGCCTGGACTTGTAGGTAAGGGGAAAAAACATGAAAAGAGGGCATGCTCGCACTTTTTCTTTAATTCTTTGGTTGAAAGGATGGTTGGGATGCTGCGAGAATCCAATCTTGAAGGGTTAAAGAAAGTGAATGTACGAGTATCTAGTGCATGAACTGACCCTAGCTATGTTCGTTAAATGTTTCCAGAAAGGCTAGAGAAGGAATTACATGGGCTTCTTCCTGTTGAAATTCTGAAGATTTCTGGAAAAATTGGAAAACAGCTACTGTAGCAATCAAATTCTGGGAATGAACAATTTTCCAGAATTTGAAGGTAATTTTCCAGAAAAGAAAGAACTTTAAGAAATCTGTAAATTTGAGAATTAAAGTAACAAGAACATGGGTAGAATATTTCGTCTTATTGGTTACTGCCATCCCATCAATTTTATTTATAGAAGAATCAGAAATTACAACGGCTAGTTTTTTCAAAAATCAGTTACAATTTCCTATTTATCAAAATTTAGACTATAAGCTGAAATTGACTAAAACATTGACTCAGAACTCTTAAACATGCTTATTACAATGTGAATTCAATCATAACAATTGATTCTTCAATCTTCATTCTTCAATATTCAATTCTCCTGCGTCAGCTCCTTAGAAAGAACCAAGCGGTCGACCGGTTCAGTTTTTTCATCCAAGCGGTCAACCGATTAACTTGGGCAGTTCTGGAATCAACCTCAGATTTCAACACTCCCCCTTGATTCCTGAGCTGCACATTTACCACCATTCTCCTTAGCTTCTCAAGTCCTTCCTTTGCTAAGGTAATCAAGTCAGTTAACTTTTCCTTTGAACAAACATACTTCATTTCCAATTCTCCTTCTTCATATGTTGGGTCTATAGCAACAACACGATCATCTTTATATGAGCTTTCTATATCTTCATTTGCATCATAAAACAGAGAATCCAAGCTTTCATCAGGCACTAGAGCAGCTGATGAGGTCTCTTTCTTTTCAACTGACTCGCAAATCTCATCATAATACAAGGAGCAAATTAAATCCAAAGGCTGTGTTTCTCTAATTTCAACTGATTCTGAATCCATGGTCTGATATTTTTCATCATCTTTTCCTACCACTTTCAGTGAGTCTTTCCCTTCAACCGATTCTCTTTCAGTTGTGTTGCTTTGGTGTTCTAGTTGTTTCTCAAAACTAAAACATCTGTTTGACATTTTTGTATTGAATAAGAGAGTACCTTGATCATCTTTGATCATACATTTGCCATCTATAAACAGTAAAGAGTATCTATCCTCAAGTAATTAACCTACACTTATCAAATTTTGGTC
This sequence comes from Salix suchowensis, assembly GCA_029030765.1. Taxonomy (NCBI): domain Eukaryota; kingdom Viridiplantae; phylum Streptophyta; class Magnoliopsida; order Malpighiales; family Salicaceae; genus Salix; species Salix suchowensis. The sequence continues at coordinate 206,016 of CM054995.1, read as the reverse complement.
AATTTCTGGCACATACAACACATACTTAAACTTTCGGATTCCAGCTAGAGTTTCAATATCAACTTCCCCTTTACCCTCAACACTTACATATTGCCCATTTGCAACTTTAACCCTAGATTTGCAGCTTAAGTCTAGGTTTTCAAACATACTTACTGCTGCAGACATGTGGTTTGAACAACCACTATCAATAGACCAAGTTTGTATGCTTACCTCAGTTTTGTTGCATTTGTGTGCTTCAGTGGCTGTGAATAACATTTCCTCTTTGGTCTCCTCCACTTCAGCAACTTGAGCTTGGTTTGCATTGTCTTCATTGCAAAAATTTTCTATGTGACCAAACTTCTTACATTTTCAGCATTGTGCATTCTTGAGCCAACAAGATGACTCAAGATGATTGGTTTTCTGACAGTACTTGCAGGTTGGAAGTTGCTCTCTTCTTTCCTTCCACCTTGCATTGAAGTTATTGCCTTGTGTTTGATTATTTGGCCAATTTCTCCTTTGCCATGAATTTCCAGAACTGGACCTGTTATCTGGATTTCTAAAGAACATTTGCTGCTGCCTAGTTCTTCCTCTAAATCATGCTGCAAAGGCCTCTTCACTTGTGTTTTCTTGCCTAAATGCTTGCCTTTGTTCCACAACTTGCAATGCATTGATTAGCTCTTGAAGACTCATGGAAGTGAAGTCTTTTGAATCTTCCAAAGAACATATCTTGTTCTCAAATTTTTCGGGTAAGCTTACTAGAACCTTTTCCACAACTCTTGATTCTTGAATTTCTTCTCCAAGTAGAGTCATTTCATTTACAATCTTGGACACACTTGATGAGAATTCTTTGACAGTGTCAGAATCCTTCATCCTTAGCCCTTCAAATTGCCTCTTCAAGTTCAGAATTTGCATCCTCCTTGACTTCTCATCACCTTGAAATTCGGATTTCAACTTATCCCATGCATCCTTTGCAGTTTCACAGGCCATTATCCTTGTGAAAATGTCCTCACTTACTGCATTATGAATGCAAGTAAGAGCTTTGAACTTCTTTGCTCTTTGTTCATTGAAATACTTGAGTTGGTTCATTGTTGGATTGTTGTTTAAGGGAACTACTTCCCTGTCAGCCTCCACATTATCCCATAGGTCGAAAGCCTTCAGATAAATCTTCATCTTCACTGCCCACACTCCATAATTCACCCCTGTGAAGATTGGAGTTTTTGACGAGAATGAAGCATCCATGTCTGTCAAGAACTGTCTTGCTCGAAAAATTTCTTTTCCTTGTAATTTACTTCCAAGACTTCACAATACTGGAGAACAAGGATATCAATTGATTGTCTTTGTCAATTGTTTATCCCTTTTTAAAAACAAATCAAGTCTTAATTCTTGATTTCAAAATTCTACCAATACACGAACAAGTTCCCTTTCACTTGTTTCTTGCACTCTTTTCCTTCCAGGGATTCCACAGAACAAAGAACATGAACTATAATTGAGCAACTCTTCAATTATTAGTCCTTTAAAGAACAAATCAAGACTGATTTCTTGATTGACGAATTCTGGAGAAAGAGCAATCTTTTTCTTTCAAGGTTTAATCAATCCTTGAATTCTTTTTCACTCGAATATATCTTTCAATCCCTTCAAAGACCTAATTCCGCTCTGATACCATGTTGAAATTCTGAAGATTTCTGGAAAAATTGGAAAACAGCTACTGTAGCAATCAAATTCTGGGAATGAACAATTTTCCAGAATTTGAAGGTAATTTTCCAGAAAAGAAAGAACTTTAAGAAATCTATAAATTTGAGAATTAAAGTAACAAGAACATGGGAAGAATATTTCGTCTTATTGGTTACTGCCATCCCATCAATTTTATTTATAGAAGAATCAGAAATTACAACGGCTAGTTTTTCAAAAATCAGTTACAATTTCCTATTTATCAAAATTTAGACTATAAGTTGAAATTGACTAAAACATTGACTCAGAACTCTTAAACATGCTTATTACAATGTGAATTCAATCATAACAATTGATTCTTCAATCTTCATCTCTTCAATCTTCAATTCTCCTGCGTCAACTCCTTAGAAAGAACCAGGCGGTCGACCGGTTCAGTTTTTTCATCCAAGCGGTCGACCGGTTAACTTGGGCAGTTCTGGAATCAACCTCAGATTTCAACACTTCCTTCATCCATTTCAAAAGGAATTAGAGTTATTTCTCCTGCTTATGGCGCAGACACTGCGTGGTTCGGTGCAAAGCTTATCAGCAATGTAAGTTAATAATCCAGATGTTTTGGTCATGCAGGATTGGATATATGAATTGTTCATCATTGCGTCTTGCATTGGAAGCTTTGATCCTTGATTGAGTTGTCATGAACTGATCGTAATTTGGTCTCTGCACATCTTGTGTTATCCGGGTCTAGCGAACTTCTTTTCTGGACAGTCATTTCAACTGTATTTGGGTTTAGATCACAGATCGCTCCACCTGTGTACCTATATATACCGAAGCCTTATCTCGCGTTCTTTTCTTCTTCTTCTTCTTGTATTTTCTACCACAGCTGAGCACATTCCCTGAGTCCTAGTGCGTGACAAAAAAGCAATTTCGACGGAAGTCCAGATTAAACCTCGTTTGGTAAAAGGGAAAGGATTGTTGAAATTCGGGTTGAATTCTGGAAAAATTGAAAGAACAGCTACTGTAGCGATTTGTACGGACAAAATGGATCAAACAGCCACAAACACGCACTGTAGCGATCAAAATCTAGGAATGAACAATTTTCCAGATTTTGATGGAAAATTTCCAGAAAAGAAAGAACTTAAGAATTTAGTGATTTTGGGAATTAAAGGAACATGAACATGGGCAGAATATTTTGTTATGGTTACTGCCATCCCATCAAATTTTATTTATATAGGAATCAAAAAAAATTACAACGGCTATAATATTTGAAATTCGGTTACAATTTCCTATTTAACAATGAGTTGACTATAAACTGAAATTAACTAAAAACATTGACTCAGAACACTTAGACATGCTTATTACAATGTGAATTCAATCATAACAATTGATTTTTCAGTCTTCAATTCTTCAAACTTCAATTCTCCTGCGCACTTGCACTCTGTTCAACTTCTTAGAAAGAACCAGGCGGTCGACCGGTGTAGCTTCTTCTTCCAAGTGGTCGACCGGTTCACTTGGGCAGTTCTGGAATCAGCTTCAAATTTCAACACTCCCCCTTGATTCTTGAGCTGCACATTTTCCACCATTCTCCTTAGCTCCTCCTTTGATAAAGTCTTTGTGAACAAGTCAGTTAACAGTTCTCTTGAGCAACAATACTTCATCTCCATTTCATATTGTTTCATTCCCAACACATAGGCTAAAAGTCCAAGTTCACTTATTTTGAACTTGTCTTTCATATTGGTTCTAAATTCAGCAACCAATTCTTCATCATCATTGATATCAGCTGCAACTCCAGCACCTTGACTTTCAGCCATTTCCAGAGGGAAATTTTTCTTTATATTTCCATGATGATCCAGGACATAGAACAAGCCAAAAGAAGTCCCAACAAGAATGTCCAAGTTCCCATCACCATCCAAATTAACCACTGAAGGTGAAGAGTATATATATGCATGAAATTTTTGCAGTACTTACATCTAGTACCCTTTTCCACTTAACTTGCTTTGTATCAAGATTGAATACAACAATAGAACTGGCAACATATTTCCCAACATCTATATCACCAAGTTCTTTCAAATGCTCAGGATTGTCATAATACTCATGATCAAAGAAATATGAAACTGGAGCAATCATTTCAGCTACTCCATCACTATCAATGTCATCAATCACGGGAGTGCACATGATAGGTGAGTCTATATTCACATAATCCTCCAAAGCATCTCATGTTTCCTTTCGACCACTTTGTTTATCTCCCCCACATGGATTCATTAACATCATCATCATAGTCGTAATTGTACTTGTTAGCTAATTCATCACTTTCACGGAATATCTCAAAAGATGAATCCGCATCCGCTTTCTACCCCCTTCTTCATTTTCAACAGCTTGTGTTTGTATTTGTGCTTTGGTGTTCTAGTTGAAAACTAAAGCATCTATTTGACATTTTTGCAGTGAATAAATGTGCCCCATGATTGCCCTTAATTGTGCATACACCATCTATAAAGAACAATGAAAAACCATCCTCTAGCAGTTGACCTACACTTATTAGACTTTGTGCAATTTCTGGTACATATAGAACATGTTCAAAATTTCGTGTACCTGCTAGAGTTTCTATGTCAACTTCTCCCTTTCCCTCTATACTTACATACTGTCCATTTGCAGCTTTAACTCTAGATTTGTAGCTTAAGTCTAGATTTTCGAACAAGCTTAACTCTGCAGCCATGTGGTTTGAACAACCACTATCAATTAACCAAGTTTGATTGTTTACCTCAGTTTTGTTGCATTTGTGTGCTTCAGTGGCTGTGAATAACATTTCCTCTTTGGTCTCCTCCACTTCAGCAACTTGAGCTTGGTTTGCATTGTCTTCATTGCAAAAATTTTTCTATGTGACCAAACTTCTTACATTTTCGAGATTAGTGCATTCTTGAGCCAACAAGATGACTCAAGATGATTGTTTTTTCCGATAGTACTTGCAGGGTGGGAAGTGGCTCTCTTCTTTCCTTCCACCTTGCATTGAAGTTGTTGCCTTGTGTTTGATTATTTTGCTGATTTCTCCTCTACCATGAATTACCGTAATCGGACTCGTTTTTCTGGATTTCCCGAAGAACACTTGCTCGCTGCCTTGTTCTTCCTCTAAATCCTGCTGCAAAGGCTTCTTCACTTGTGTTTTCTTGCCTATATGCTTGCCTTTGCTCTACAGCTTGCAATGCATTTATCAGCTCCTGAAGGCTTAATTCAGTGAAGTCCTTTGAGTCTTCCAAAGAACATATCTTGTTCTCGAATTTTTCAGGGAGGCTTACAAGTACTTTTTCAACCACCCTTGATTCTTTCACTTCTTCACCTAGCAGTGTCATTTGATTCACAATTTTGGATACACTTGAGGAAAATTCCTTGACTGTGTCAGTATCCTTCATTCTCAATCCTTCAAATTGTCTTTTCAAGGTTAAAATCTGCATCCTCCTAGATTTTTCGTCTCCTTGAAATTCTGCTTTTAGTTTGTCCCAAGCTTCCTTAGCAGTTTCACACGCCATGATTCTTGAGAAAATCTCCTCACTTACTGCATTATGAATGCAAGTAAGAGCCTTGAATTTCTTTGCTCTTTGTTCATTGAAGTATCTTAGTTGGTTCATTGTTGGATCTTCGTTCAAGGGATTTACTTCCCTTTCAGTCTCCACATCTTCCCACAAGTCGAAAGCCTTAAGATACATCTTCATCTTCACTGCCCAGACTCCATAGTTTACTCCTGTGAAGATTGGGGTTCTTGATGAGAATGAAACATCCATGTCTGTCAAGAACAGTCTGCTTGAAATTTTTGTTTCTTGTAATTTACTTCCAAGGTTTCACAATACTGGAGAACAAGGATATCGATTGATCTTCTTTGTCAATTGTTTATCCCTTTTTAAAGAACAATCCAAGACTTTTCTTGATTTCAAAAATCTGCAAATTCTGGTCAGCACTTGCTTCTTGCACCAAATTCTGATCAACACTTGCTTCTTGCACTAAATTCTGATCAACACTTGCTTCTTGCACTCTTTTCCTTCCAGGGATTCCACAGAATAGAGAACACGAACTATAATTGAGCAATTCTTCAATTATCAGTCCTTTAGAGAACAAATCAAGACTTTTCTTGATTGACGAATTCTGGAACTTCTGGAGACAGTGCACCTTTTTCTTTCACGGTTTAATCAGCTTACTTCTTCTTCTTCCAAGTGGTCGACCGGTTCACTTGGGCAGTTCTGGAATCAGCTTCAAATTTCAACACTCCCCCTTGATTCTTGAGCTGCACATTTTCCACCATTCTCCTTAGCTCCTCAAAATTTTCCTTTGATAAAGTCTTTGTGAACAAGTCAGTTAACAGTTCTCTTGAGCAACAATACTTCATCTCCATTTCATATTGTTTCATTCCCAACACATAGGCTAAAAGTCCAAGTTCACTTATTTTGAACTTGTCTTTCATATTGGTTCTAAATTCAGCAACCAATTCTTCATCATCATTGATATCAGCTGCAACTCCAGCACCTTGACTTTCAGCCATTTCCAGAGGGAAATTTTTCTTTATATTTCCATGATGATCCAGGACATAGAACAAGCCAAAAGAAGTCCCAACAAGAATGTCCAAGTTCCCATCACCATCCAAATTAACCACTGAAGGTGAAGAGTATATATATGCATGAAATTTTGCAGTACTTACATCTAGTACCCTTTTCCACTTAACTTGCTTTGTATCAAGATTGAATACAACAATAGAACTGGCAACATATTTCCCAACATCTATATCACCAAGTTCTTTCAAATGCTCAGGATTGTCATAATACTCATGATCAAAGAAATATGAAACTGGAGCAATCATTTCAGCTACTCCATCACTATCAATGTCATCAATCACAGGAGTGCACATGATAGGTGAGTCTATATTCACATAATCCTCCAGCATCTCATGTTTCCTTTCTGACCACTGTTTATCTCCCCACATGGATTCATTAACATCATCATCATAGTCGTAATTGTACTTGTTAGCTAATTCATCACTTTCACAGAATATCTCAAAAGATGAATCTGCATCTGCTTCTACCCCTTCTTCATTTTCAACAGTTGTGTTTGTATTTGTGCTTTGGTGTTCTAGTTGAAAACTAAAGCATCTATTTGACATTTTTGCAGTGAATAAATGTGCCCCATGATTGCCCTTAATTGTGCATACACCATCTATAAAGAACAATGAAAAACCATCCTCTAGCAGTTGACCTACACTTATTAGACTTTGTGCAATTTCTGGTACATATAGAACATGTTCAAAATTTCGTGTACCTGCTAGAGTTTCTATGTCAACTTCTCCCTTTCCCTCTATACTTACATACTGTCCATTTGCAGCTTTAACTCTAGATTTGTAGCTTAAGTCTAGATTTTCGAACAAGCTTAACTCTGCAGCCATGTGGTTTGAACAACCACTATCAATTAACCAAGTTTGATTGTTTACCTCAGTTTTGTTGCATTTGTGTGCTTCAGTGGCTGTGAATAACATTTCCTCTTTGGTCTCCTCCACTTCAGCAACTTGAGCTTGGTTTGCATTGTCTTCATTGCAAAATTTTTCTATGTGACCAAACTTCTTATATTTTCGGCATTGTGCATTCTTGAGCCAACAAGATGACTCAAGATGATTGTTTTTCTGATAGTACTTGCAGGTGGGAAGTGGCTCTCTTCTTTCCATCCACCTTGCATTGAAGTTGTTGCCTTGTGTTTGATTATTTTGCTGATTTCTCCTCTACCATGAATTACCAGAACTGGACCTGTTTTCTGGATTTCTGAAGAACACTTGCTGCTGCCTTGTTCTTCCTCTAAATCCTGCTGCAAAGGCTTCTTCACTTGTGTTTTCTTGCCTATATGCTTGCCTTTGCTCTACAGCTTGCAATGCATTTATCAGCTCCTGAAGGCTTAATTCAGTGAAGTCCTTTGAGTCTTCCAAAGAACATATCTTGTTCTCGAATTTTTCAGGGAGGCTTACAAGTACTTTTTCAACCACCCTTGATTCTTTCACTTCTTCACCTAGCAGTGTCATTTGATTCACAATTTTGGATACACTTGAGGAAAATTCCTTGACTGTGTCAAGTATCCTTCATTCTCAATCCTTCAAATTGTCTTTTTCAAGGTTAAAATCTGCATCCTCCTAGATTTTTCGTCTCCTTGAAATTCCGCTTTTAGTTTGTCCCAAGCTTCCTTAGCAGCTTTCACACGCCATGATTCTTGAGAAAATCTCCTCACTTACTGCATTATGAATGCAAGTAAGAGCCTTGAATTTCTTTGCTCTTTGTTCATTGAAGTATCTTAGTTGGTTCATTGTTGGATCTTCGTTCAAGGGATTTACTTCCCTTTCAGTCTCCACATCTTCCCACAAGTTGAAAGCCTTAAGATACATCTTCATCTTCATTGCCCAGACTCCATAGTTTACTCCTGTGAAGATTGGGGTTCTTGATGAGAATGAAACATCCATGTCTGTCAAGAACAGTCTGCTTGAAATTTTTGTTTCTTGTAATTTACTTCCAAGGTTTCACAATACTGGAGAACAAGGATATCGATTGATCTTCTTTGTCAATTGTTTATCCCTTTTTAAAGAACAATCCAAGACTTTTCTTGATTTCAAAAATCTGCAAATTCTGGTCAGCACTTGCTTCTTGCACCAAATTCTGATCAACACTTGCTTCTTGCACTAAATTCTGATCAACACTTGCTTCTTGCACTCTTTTCCTTCCAGGGATTCCACAGAATAGAGAACACGAACTATAATTGAGCAATTCTTCAATTATCAGTCCTTTAGAGAACAAATCAAGACTTTTCTTGATTGACGAATTCTGGAACTTCTGGAGACAGTGCACCTTTTTCTTTCACGGTTTAATCAATACTTGACTTTCTTTTTTTTTACTCGAATATTTCTTTCAATCCCTTCAAAGACCTAATTCTGCTCTGATACCATGTTGAAATTCGGGTTGAATTCTGGAAAAATTGAAAGAACAGCTACTGTAGCGATTTGTACGGACAAAATGGATCAACAGCCACAAACATGCACTGTAGCGATCAAAATCTGGGAATGAACAATTTTCCAGATTTTGATGGAAAATTTCCAGAAAAGAAAGAACTTAAGAATTCAGTGATTTTGGGAATTAAAGGAACATGAACATGGGCAGAATATTTTGTTATGGTTACTGCCATCCCATCAAATTTTATTTATATAGGAATCAAAAAAAATTACAACGGCTATAATATTTGAAATTCGGTTACAATTTCCTATTTAACAATGAGTTGACTATAAACTGAAATTAACTAAAAACATTGACTCAGAACACTTAGACATGCTTATTACAATGTGAATTCAATCATAACAATTGATTTTTCAGTCTTCAATTCTTCAAACTTCAATTCTCCTGCGCACCTGCACTCTGTTCAACTTTTTAGAAAGAACCAGGCGGTCGACCGGTGTAGCTTCTTCTTCCAAGTGGTCGACCGGTTCACTTGGACAGTTCTGGAATCAGCTTCAAATTTCAACAAGGATAAGGGTCCCTTGACAGTTTGAAGTGCCTGAGTTGGCATGTGACTTCCGTTTGGAATTGTGGTGAGGTGAGGTGTGGTTAGAGATGCTTTTATGCCTACTATAATTTCATAACTTATTTGATTTTCATTCTGAAACACATACATACACGTAATATGACTCGATGTGAATTAGTGTATTTCACTGAAAACTATTTTTGAGATTATGATAATAAAACAAGCTAAGGAAACCAGTACGCCTGATCTTGTATCACAAGCCATTAGATCCCTAACTAGCCTGGTAACAGCACTGATGGATCATACTTGTGTTTAGTGGTCAATAGCACAAAATACTTCCTGTAATCTCCTTGAGCAATAATAATCCGATTTCTCTTCCTCTTTTTCTTGCCTCAACACATAACCCGAGAGGAAAAGCGACTGATATATATTTTGGTTTTGAATTGCATGTTAATAAATATAATTATTGGCATACGAAACTTCATTGACGCAATCCAAGTTTCTCCTGTGGCATACAACCACAGAAAAAGGTTGCGAGGAAAAATTTTAGTTGAAGCTTACTGGATACCCTCTAACCCATGAAACTGTCAGGCAAACAGGTTTAACATTACACATGCTTAGATATTTCCTTGTATGATCCCGAAAACATATTACTGAGGATCATTGTGAAAGGATTACATGTGTTCATAAAAGAAGTATGGCAGAAAACAGGGGAAAAAAACTATGGTAAAACAGAGATGGTTTTAACTGACTTACATAATTCAAGAGAGTATATGACGTGACGTGACAAGCAGCAGTTGTAATGTGACAGCGTAGATTCTCTCCTAAACAATGTCCAGTGATACCACAAATCTTGTGTTGATACTAATATATTGATTTGAAAAAGACTGCTTTTTCTTGACATAAACAAACGTGATGTGGTTCGGCTATGACTATACCTTGAAATAAAATAGAAGAAAAATTCAGAGGTTAAATTACGAGGACTTGGACGGCTAGGAAATGCTTCTGGGGTATAGAACTCACAGCCTGATGCATAATACATGGCCTCCACTCCTTGGACTTGAAAATAAAAATAAAAATAAAAATGGCAAGTGTATATAAATCAATGACCTGACTTTGTGCTGTGCTGTATTGTTCATAGCCAGCCCGTTCCATTCTTGCATTTTCTTAACATTATAGTTATGGTGGATTAGGTTAGCTTTATTCTAATCAAGCAAAACTCATGTGATCATGTACAAGATGCAGGGGAATAAATCTCACTGAGTTACTCCATGCTAACAGAGCGTAATTAGTCTATGTGAACTTGATGTTTTGTTTCTTAGTTGGCGAGTAGGCAGTGTCTAATGTGCGGGTTGGCCTTCTATATATATATATATATATATATATATATATATCCCATGCTAACGAGTAAGATGTGAGTAATATGATACGAAGTCACCTCTTTTTGTTAAGATGAAAAAGACATCCCCTCCCCCCGGATTGGCCTTCCATTGCTAATGAGTGAGATGTTATTAATATGACACGAAGTCACCTCTCTCTGATTTGTTGCCATCTAACTTCTCTCATAAGCAGCACACCAATCTCAAAACCATATCCATGCCACTGCTCAAAAGAAATATTTCTTTGAATGTTTCCCTACCTGGGTTACATACGAGGACATTAGGAAATCTTTTCAGAAAGTGGAAGAAAAAATGATCTCTCTCTTTGTTTCCAGAAGCTAGCGTAACAAAGAAAAGGACCTGATTTGGCTGCACATTATTGTTCAAGGATTTTGAAAAGGTCGTGCCTCAACGTTTGAAAGCTCGAGAATGTGAGCATTCCTAACCCACAATCTTTAATCGCTAATCTTAGGGATGAAAGATCATATGTAGGCGCGGTGGAGAAGAAAAAAGCCAGAATTGTGGTTTACAGTACAAGGGAAGATGATACAAAATGGCTAGAGAGAAGTTTTATAGGGTCTATCTTTATACAGACGGACTACACAAGTATTCAATCTTCATTGATGATGAGCTTTCATAATCTCACAGAATTTAAATTTACAGGGGCATCTAAAGCAGTCTTGACTTTCAACTCGACCTGATATAAACATGGTGAGATGGGCAAAGTTGTAGGATAAGTGGTTGGTAATGATGATGTGTTAAAGTCTGACTCCGTATTATATATTTTGGATATGGATGATCTAAGAAAGGTGGTGATGATGGAGGGTCATCACATTGCTTAGACTATGCATCTACATGCAAACAAGATGTGCAAGGACTTGAAGGGTTGCTATTGGTGGAATAACATGAAGAGATTTGTTTTTCGAGTTTGTATTCAAGTGCTTGACTTGTCAAAGGGTTAAAGGTGAGTTGGGAGCAAAGTCTCACCATGAGTCACCTAACTACTAGTGTAGTTAATATATACCAAGTAAGATCCTATTGGTTCTTACATTTTAAAAATATTTTTTGAAATAAAAATAGTATTTTTTTTCATTCCAAATCATGTTTTTTTAATGTTTTCATATTCATGTAAGAAATAAAGTTTAAGAAAATCATTTAATATATTTGTTTTTAAAAAACTTTACAGAGTAATCACGGTGAGAATAGCAAACGGCTGATATTCGGGGGGTAGATCAGCGTATTAACATGGCCTATTAAAACTCTTATCAACTTGCTTGAAGAGCTGTCGAAAGTTGCTCCGTTGAAAACAAAAGTTGGAAACAAACCGACGAAGGACAAGACACAGCAAAGTAATTGCCTGCCTGTCTTGGCAGACCCATGAAGTAATCACCTAATTACCAAGGACAAGCAGAAGAGAAAAAAATATACTTGAAGAAGAAATTGGAAGGTGACCCCAGTTATCGCGTTATTTGCTGTAACCCAACTAAGCAGCTCATAGCAATATTTATTTTCAACTGTAAGCATCCTCTCTCTTTCCCTTCCTTTGCTGTGCTGTTCTTACATACTCTTATGTTTCTGTCTAGATCTCTTCTTCTTTAGAAGAAAAAAGAAGAAGACATTAATAATCCAAAGAGGTAGATAGATATATTGAATTGAATAAAGAAGGAGAGGTTGAAACCTTACAAGGGAGATGGGGCTGAATCAGTATTTTACATTTGTCTTCTTCATCGGTGTCTTGACGGGTCTTTTTGCTTCTCCTTCTTTCGCTTCCACTTTCATTTCGGGTACCTACTTTCAGTTTCAAAATCCTTACTTTCTGTTTATGTCACTTAGATCCATGCTATTCATTGCTTTTTGTCCTTTTTTGTTAATTGGGATGCAGATGGTGTCTTTGAATCTCATGCTTCTTTAGGCAGGAATCTACTTCAGACTAAGAAAGGTTGCCTTCTCTGCCACTCGCTTCCCTTTATTTGCTCATCTTTAGTCAAATTTTGTTTTGGGTTCTCTGGACTGTGATCGCCATTATGTTTTCTTCTCTGATCCAAGTGATTTAAAGTGATGACTGCATATTTTGTTGATCTCTGATGCGTCTTCCATTGCTGATTTGTTCATTTAAGATGCAAAATGTTGTGTTTGTTGTCTTGACGACTGCGAGTTTTTCGTAAATCCCTTTTAATGCTTTTAGAGAAACATAGGCAGCAACAATTCTATTCCAGAATTTGATGGGCTGTATCATTCTGCTTTAGATGGCGTGCTGATGGCAATGTATTGTCTTTTATTTCATTTATCTGCAGCTTGCCCTGTAAACTTTGAGTTTCTGAACTACACAATCATCACAAGCCAATGTAAAGGACCCCTGTATCTTCCCGGTCGCTGCTGCGGAGCATTCAAGGACTTTGCCTGTCCTTACGCAGATGTGCTAAATGATTTGACCAATGACTGCGCATCGATCATGTTCAGCTACATTAACCTCTATGGCAAATATCCGCCTGGTCTCTTTGCCAATGAATGCAAGGAAGGGAAGCTGGGACTTGCATGCCCTGCGCTGCCACCATCAGAATTGGCCAGCGACCAAAATGGGAGTCAGATCATGCCTGCTCCGCTTCTCCTGCTGATGCTCTTAGCTGCTTTCTTAGTGTTCTTTCACTTATTTTGAAGCCCCCGAAAATGTCTCTCTTTTTCTCCAGTAATTTATTTTTAACCTTGGTGGAGAGGATTTTCGTTGTTTTCTGACGCTGCTATCTCTGAAACCGTTCGTTTAGGCATACTGCAAGAAATCAAATTATTTTTTGGCTTGTAATCTTCTATAGCCCGGTTGTATCAAGTGTGAGTTATGTATTTTTACCCTCACAAGTACTTCAAATTTTAAATTTAAGGCTTCCACCAGTTTATTTCTTCAGATATTAACTTGTCTGTGCCGTGCCAAAATTGCTTATGCTATACGATGTGGGGACCTGGCATGGCTTTTGTCTTCATATGCGTCATTTTTATCTCTCGGTTTTGTTTGTGTGGCTATGGATAGATGATACCGTGTTAATCAAAAACCATATTATATCAGCAAAAACACTCATCCTTGCGTAGCTGGAGATTTTTTTAAGTTTCAGCTAGTTGTGGAAGACGACTCCGTCCTTGACTAGGCTGCAGTTGTGGGAGTTGAAGAACCTCGTCTACATCATCAATTGCTGCTATCGCATGGCTTCTTTTCTAGCAGCATCTCCTCTTCCCATGGAAAGAAATCTGCTTCTCACAACCTCAACCAGAACACCAGATGCCATCTCCTCACTTCGAATGTGCCACAGCTTCCAGGAAGTAAAACAATTACATGCCCAGTTCGTTGTGTCAGGGCTCCTTGGCTATCATCCTTTATGTGCTAGGAGGCTCCTCGAGGCTTATGCTACAATGTCGCAGATCTATTATGCCGTTTCGATCTTTGAGAGAATGCCTTCTCCTGACGTGTTTGTTTATAACACCATGATTAGAGGCCTAACAATGGGCAAGTTTCTTCATGATTCCTTGTTGCTGTACAAAGAATTCCCATTTGGGTACCTTGTACCGGACAACTACACCTACACCTTTGTCCTTAAAGCATGCTCCCATCTGAAAGCTCCTTTTGAAGGTAAACAAGTGCATTGCCAGATAATTAAGGCAGGAATAGTACCAGATACTTATATCCATAGCTCCTTAATTCATATGTACGCTAATTCAGGAAGCATACACGATGCAGAACGTGTTCTTGGAGAATTCTCAGAAGAGAACACACTTGCGAAGAATGCCATGATTTCAGGTTACTTGAGCGAGGGTCGTGTAGACAAGGCTAGAAAAATGTTCGATAACATGACAGCGAGAGATGCAGCATCTTGGAGCGCATTAATAACAGGATATACAAAGAATGGTATGCACACTGAGGCATTAGCTCTCTTTCTAGATATGATGGTTTCACAGATACTGCCAAACGAAGCAGCGCTGGTGAGCCTGCTATCTTCCTGTGGACGATTAGGAACATTGCATCAGGGAAGATGGGTCCATGGATACATTGATAAAACTAGAGTTTTGATGAGCACTAAACTCACTACTGCTCTCATCGATATGTATGCTAAGTGTGGAAGCATCGAGTGTGGCTATGGATTATTCCAGAAAATGGCCTGGAGAGACGTTGTAACCTGGGGAGTTATGATTTCAGCTTTCGCCGTATATGGCCATGCAAGTAAATGCTTCCAGCTGTTTGATGAGATGCTTGCCGATGGGATTCGTCCAAATGAAGTCATATTTGTGGCCATACTTTCAGCCTGCTCTCATGGTGGTTGTGTTGAAGAAGGACGACAATATTTCAGTCAAATGGAACATGGTTTCGGAATAAAACCATCTATTGAACATTATGGATGCATGGTAGACCTCCTTGGCCGTGCCGGGCTACTGGCAGACGCAGAAGAACTAATCCTTTCAATGCCAGAGCAGCCTAACTCGATCATCTGGGGTTCCTTGCTAAGTGCTTGCAGAACTCACAATGACCTCAAGAGAGGAACGTGGGCCTTTGAGAACTTGATGGAGCTTGAGCCGACATCAGGGGACCGGTACAAATTAGCAGGGCTCATGTTTGCAAATGCAGGGGAGAAGGAAGAAGCTGCTAAGATGAGGAAGATGATCCATGAAAAAGAGATGGAGACAACTTGTGGGTCTAGTTTCATTGAGGTGGAAGGCGCGGTCCATGAGTTCACGGTGGGGTAAACTGTTCATGATAACGCAAGAGAGATTAGATGA
Source organism: Salix suchowensis (assembly GCA_029030765.1). Lineage (NCBI taxonomy): Eukaryota > Viridiplantae > Streptophyta > Magnoliopsida > Malpighiales > Salicaceae > Salix > Salix suchowensis. The sequence goes on along the minus strand of CM054995.1, from coordinate 190,714 downwards.
GACGTTGAAACGTGTCCATACAGCTCGAGAGACTGCTAATGATTTTTCTCACAAGTCTGTATGTAGAGCAAAACAAAGGAAGAGAGGACATAGATTCATCGTGAATCTCGGGCATACCGCTTATCCGGTGAGTTTCACGGGGCCACCGGACCAGAAGCTTCTCGAGCTTTTACTTTTCTAGCTAGAGACCGACGTCATGGGGCTAACGTGGGAGGAGGAGCTAAAGGACCTACCGGCGGCTTAGGTAAATATGTAATGCGTTCGCCCGCCAGAGGAGGGAGAAACTAAAAGTCAAAAGAATAGTATAAATCAAGATGTTTACCTAGCTGTGCTTGTTGAAATTGTTTGTTCAATTTAATTTCTTATTCAAACAAGCAATAATAGAAATAATACACACATTGAATAAAATAAAAGAAAAAAAATTATGCACATATTAGAAATATTATCTGAAAATATATATATTTTATATTTTAAAAAATAAAGCTAATTTATATAAAAGATTACATTTTTATACAAGAATCATAATAATTTATTAAGAACCAAATACATATAGAACCATCACCGAAACAGTGTCGGTTGCACAGTATTTCACCCGAGACACATCAGATTTTGAGATACTAAAGAGAGTTCCAAGTTCATGTTTCCAAGATAGATCACAGGCAGCAAACATTGTTCATTAGCTTCGTTTACAGTACTCAGTTTTGATGTGTATACACACGCAGCAACAACTCTTATTCGAGGACGCTCATAATCCAAGAATAAACTGGCCCTGCAAACAGAACTAAGGTTTCCTGGCAATGTGGATTTTCGAGTTCATTCTTTTAAGAACCCTCCTCGCAGAAAGAAGATTCGAGACAAACTTTAGAAGAAGAAGAAATGAAGCTGTAAAGTTGAAATTTAAACAAGGAATTTTGGCAGTCTTCACCATGTGAGCAGAGTTTGGCTTCTTTCCCGCTGCCTCTTCATCCCCGGGAGCTGCCGGATCTATACAAGCCTGTTTTACCATGCAAGGGTAAATCTGGACTTCCGTTTAAATTGTTTTTTCGTCAAACACCAGGACCCAGGAAAGGTGCTCAACTGTATAGAAAAAAAGGTGAATAATTTATCATGATCCTGAATGAAAGTCAATACTGAGAGAAGACCAAGAGCCCAGAAGTTGTGCTGAAACCAACTATGGTCACTTCAGGATGTACAGCAGCTGAACATAAGAACTGCGAACATGTCTGGTTTTGCATAATTTAAATATTTGGTGATGAAGTAACTTACATTGCCAATAAGCTTTGCCCCAACCCACGCACTGTCTGCGCCATAAGGTGGAGAAACGACTCTTATGCCATTAGAAATGGATGGGGGAAGAAGTCCTTGCAATTCCTTCTCTAGCCTTTCTGGAAACAGTTCAAAAATACAGGTTCATGTACTTCATAAGCTCACGTCCTTTTGTAATTTTATTCAATTTCTTAACTTTCTAGATTAGATTCTTGTGTCATCCCAATCATTATTTATAATTCTATTTTTTCACCTGCAAGTCCTGGGAGACATGCAGTCCCTCCTGACAAAACTATAGTCTTGAACCAAGCATCATCTTCAGCTAATTCAGCAGCATGGCAGTGGTCCATGCAAAGAGCTACTGCCTGCTGCAAACCCATTGCACACCTGTACCATGTGCAAATGAAAACATTTCAGCCAACCGTCATGGTTTGATTGTGTAAGGTATCAAGAATATTTTGGTTGTTGGATGGTGAAATGATGTGAACGTGATAATATGGACGTGGTGCAGGCTAAAGACATCAATTTAAATGAAAACAGTGCCTGAAATGTTCTAGAGGTTTCCAAATATACACGTTAGGGTTTGAAAAACAATGAAGTTTATCCAAGAACAACATCAGTATGAGATGTATTCCAAGCAAACAAGTTTTGTGGTTAAATACATCTTATCCAAGAGCAACATCAGTATGAGAAAGCTTCAAAAAAGAGTCCGATGAAAGTAGTGGATTGTGGGAAGATATGCACTTACACTCCAGCAATGCGTGGCTGGAAAAGGACCTCCCCTGTTTTAAAGCGCTCCTTTGAAAGAGTGAACAATCCTTCTCCAGGGACTTCAAATGATGCTCGAGTATCTTTATACAGCTCAGCTTCATAATCAACAGCTACATAACATAGATTCTGTATTTCCAAAGTCCCAAAACATAACATGAGAAGACAAAACATAACATGAGAAGACAAAGGTTTACCGTTGAAATAACAATACAAAGTTATCAACTCAGCTAAAAAGAACTTAGTTATGAAGGGTGGGAAAACTAGTAGAAACACTGAGATAGTATACCTCTTTCAATGTGCGAACTGTGTAGAGTGATTCAAAATTAAGATTATTCTGCTGCATCTGTTCTCTAAGGAATCCTGTTAGTTTTAAAGCTCCTACACCCATGACTTCCACGCCCACAGCACGCTTTACTTTACCATGTAAAACTGTAAAATGCAACAGTCAGAATGCCCAAATCCTAAATCTAGTTCAATTTATGCAACATATGCAAGGGGTCAAGTTCCAAACAACGAGGACATTTTGACAGAAAAGAAAATAATCACTCACTTGGAACAACAGATGTGACTTGAAAACCAATATTAACAACAATTCCTGAGGTTCGTTGTGCTGCATACAGTGCTAAAGTTGCCTGTGTTTATAAAAAAAACCACTATTAACAACAATTCCTGAAGCTCGTTGTGCTGCATGCAGTGCTAAAGTTGCCTGTGTTTATCAACACCCATATCACATTAATGTGAAAAGATAGGCAGAACAATGCCAGAACTTTACATTCTCTCACTGAAACTAGGAAAGTTAACAATTACCAACAAAACATGTAACAGAATAAATTTTGCCACGTTTCAAGATGGGTATGGAATTGCATTTCATACAGCTACTTTGCAGAAACTTCCTATTCGTAGAAATCTTTGCCATGAAATGATAATCAAGTCCTTGTCATTCTTGATAAGTCCCTTTTGCTTTAACATATATATCAGTTTGACAGGTTGAAAACATTGAGAAACGAGAGGAATAAGTTGACAAATCACGGCAACACACCTGGTTAATGGCACAAACAGCTGGGACGTTCATGTCAAAAAGAGCTGCGTAGATCGTGTCCTTTAGTTGCCTTCTTGATGCTCTAGCAGATTCAGTATCTGCAATCATAAATATAAAGAGCAAGTATAGGGAAATAGATTATATAAGACCATCGAATCTAAATTCTTGACATCATGAATTGACTACATAGTTCAAATTTGGAAACATCTGGTCAGACAAAAAGATCAACAGAATTCTTCTACCCTAAGTAGATAATAGAATAAAGCCATCAATTTCAAAAGATAAGATTTAAAACACACAATGAAAAAAACAGTGTAAAGGCATTCCTCAATGTAATTTAGTTAAAGTGGTAGCTAACCATCACAATGGCAAAGTGGGAGGGAGACAACAATGGGGTGTGCAGATGCTTTTACCTGCATCCTGTAAAGACTAAGAGATATTTTCAGCATTTTTGTACATATAACACAGGTTCCCGCATGCACTGAGATAAAAATGAAAAGGGGACATTTGAAAAGTGGAATTGGCTAACAAATTTCAAGGGGGGGGAGGGAGATGATGGACCTGCTATAAATAGTAACAAAAAAATGTCGAAGCCTGGAGTACATTGGAGATTCAATGTTGCCAAATTCCTGCTCGTCAGATAGTTTCATTACATGTTGTCAAAAATGAAGTAAAATCCACATTGGTAATTATGAGAAATGCGAAGGATCATCCTTCTGGCAAGAACATTTCCACAAATGCCAGAATGGCTGGCTACAAGAAAAAGCTCACCAAAAAAGTAGCTGACCGCCCAGACGGACAACCATACTCGCTCCAGCCAAATTTGCAGTAGCCCGAACCACCTTTTATCAAGAATATGGTGGAATAAAAAAATGCATAAAATCTTTCAAAAATACCAGTTAAAAACTGCAAATAGAGTGGTTAATTAAGTAATGGAATTAGTCCTTTTTACACATACAATGCTTACCATCAACAATAACAGCACCCCGTGCTTGCACCCTTTGTCCATATATACGCATGAATGACAGCTCTGTTGTGGGACTAGAGAATGTCCTGTATAAAATCACAAATTCATTTCACATATTTTAAAAGAAATAAGAAAAAACCCTTCAAATTTCCATTTCCAGTAAGTTTCACATTATCCACTAATCTCTCTCCAAAACAAATTCCCAGTTTTATTCCCTCACAGTCAAAATCACTTAATCATCCACAACCAGGCAATCGATAATTGAAAAATATCTCATTTTTACTGCGGTTAAATGGTCTAAAATAATATTTATTTTTGTATTTCAAAATTATTATTTTTATATTGTTTCGATCAATATTAAAAATAAATTTTAAAGAATTAAAAATCTTATTTTACAAAAAAAAATATGAATAATCAATACCTCCTACGAAATCAAAACGTTCTAGAAAAAATGTTATATATTTTTATAAAAAATAAATCGAAATGAAAATCGAGAAACTCACTGGATAGGAAACCCGGATCGGAGATGAGTCTCAGCAAAAAACACAGAATCCCAGGTATCATGATAATTTTGAAGAAAATAAATCCACAGGCGATTATCAGATACAGATGACCTCCATGACTTGCATACTACCCTCAATCTTGCTGCATCTTTTGGCCCCACCAGTTTCACTATTTGCAACACCACGTCAATCGGTAGCCGATCAAAAGCTCCCAAGGATGATGATGATTCTGTGTGACTCAGTGGAGTCGTCAGCGAGTCAATGCTCGAAGTCGAGCAGGAACTCGCCCTATTCGACACCGATTCCCACACTTTCTTTAATAGCATCGCCATAGCAGAAATGGGTCTTCGCTGTTTCAATTCATGGCGGTGAAATTCAATGAGTTTTGCGGGGTAGTCCTGAGCTTTTTTTCTTTTCTTTTCTTTTCTTTTTTGTGCGTTTTGAAGGAAACAAACAGGAAGGAAGAATTGAAGGAGGGAGTTGAGGTGCACGAGATAGGAGTAGTTCACACAGACGTGGATGGATATGATATCGACAAGTGGATGAAGAGCGGCCAGAGAGAGTAACTGAGGCTTGCCCTTCGTGGAACCAGACAGGACAGAAGCGGTGACTTTCTTGATGTTTGTGTAAGAGCGGTGATTTTGATGGAATGAAATGGTACGGCATGTGCTTTAAATGATGGAAAGGATCTACCTTTTGGCTTCTTGATTAATTTTCTTTTCTTTTTTCATTATTATTGGCAAAAATCCTTTTCCTTTCTTGCCAATTTTTAGTACAATGGAGAATTGATTGTAATAATTTATTTTATGGTGGTAGGCTCTTTTACTTTATTTTAAATAACAGGATAATTACAAAATATCTAATAAAATTTCTTAAGAACACAGTTACATTACTCGTGAAATGATGTGGTTTTAAGATTTTTTTTAAAAACATATCAAGATTAATGCTAAATAAAAAAAAATCAAGATTGTATTCTTGAACTTTTTTCGGAATAATTTTTTAAAATTTTAAATTATTAGATTTGTAAAGTTTATTAGTGAAATTTGTTTATTTAATGTTTGAGACTCTCATTTTATATATCCTTTATATAATTTAAAAAGAATATTTTATTAGATTGGCGTTGCTTTATTAAATACAACTTTAGATAATTTCATGAATGGTGGTTGATGATTCCAAATATATCAACTTGATTTGGAATTTCATTGATTGGTGCATGGAATGGAATCGACAAAACTAATCTAGTGGGCGTTTGGCTTTGCGCTGACTTATGTGGTAAAGGGTAACTGCACGGGTCAAACATATTTGATAAATCTCATCCCATAATTTTTATAACTATGGAACCCACAAAATTGAGGTTTAAACCTCAATTTTTTTTTAAAAAAAAACATCATTTTGATGTTTTTCACTCAAAACACACACAATACTCACTACCCTTAGCTATTTCTCATCATTTTGATTCTTTTGCACTATGGGGAGAACAAATTATTTCAGAAAAAAAAACATTACAGAGAGGAAAAACACAATGACATAATATAAAAAAAATTGTAGCATAACTACAGCCTAACAGCCACCCTTAGCATCGGTAGGACCATCGACAGCTCCCTCTCCACAATGTAGTTATAGTTCACTCTCTCTCTCTCTCGGTCGGCGTCTCTCTCACACTAGAAACAATCACGTCGGTGGCCTTCTCTCTCCTCCAACAGTAACAATCACCGACGAGCACCAGTAATTGCTCGGCACTGACAACCTCCCCTCTTCACCGGTAGCACCTGCACCAATCCAATCTTCTCCCACAACTCCGGTGTCAAGCAGCAGCAACACCTTTATGGCGCTTCTCCCGACCACCACAGGTCACCATTTCCGATGTCGTCACTATAAGAAGAACTATCTTGGCCTCCTCTACCCGACAACATCGGTAAGTGAGGCTTTCATCACTATCGACTAACCACCCTCTATTATTCATGTAGCATGTGAAAAATGCAAGAGTGAATTAATTTACTTTATAATGTTCACGCAATACATGAACAGTGCAACAACCTGATTTTTTAAAAAAAAACTCTTGGGTTGGCCTGCTCTAGGCCCAACCCAAGTCCAGTAGAGTTGGGCTTTTTGGACCAACTTGGCTGGGTCTGCCCATTTAGTTGGGTTAGGCCCAGATCGATTTTAAAAAATATATTTTTTTTAAAAAAAATATATATATATAGATAGAGATCAACTCTGATGAAAGGGAAAGGTGTGTGACTTTTGTTTCACTCCACAGTCTTGTTGCTTTTCGATAGAGCCCTAGATCAAATTCAGAACTTGCAATTGGATTTGGCCTTGGATTATACCTCTACAACATATAGATAGTAATCCTAAAACTCAATATGAATTTTTTTTTCCATGAAATATTTTTTTGATGGTTATATTTTTTTAATTTTTCCATATATATATATATATATATATATATATATATATATATATATATATATATATATATATATAATTGGAGTATCTGGACTAGCTTAAGCGCACCACGATTAATCCTCAAATCTAATTTTTTTTATAGCTTTTTTTTTGTTTTTTTTCCTGATTATGGTTTTTTTTCTGATTATATATTTTTTTTCATTTTTTTCCATGAAACATATTTTTTGGTGGTTATACTTTTTAATTTTTTTCCACTTTTATATATATATATAATCTGGGTGTATGCGTTAGCTTAAGCATACCATAATTAATCCTCATATCTAATTTTTTTTAATAAGCAGAGTATCCAGACCAGCTTATGCGTATCACGACTAATCCTCGGACCCACTTTTTTTTTTTTGCTAAAGTGCTTTCCTATTGGCACTTTTTTTTTCCTTTTTTTTCTTATATTTTTGTTTTGTTCACTTATACCTTTTTTTTATAACCGGAGTTTACGGACCAACTTAAATACATCATGAATAATTCCCTGGACCGAATTTGTTTTTAAAACAATATGGATCGCTACAGTGCTTTCTCGTTTATATTTTTTTGTTTTCTTTAACTTATACATTTTTTTTATAACCATGGTCTATGAGCCAGCTTAAGCTTTGTTTTTTTTACTTATATTTTTTTTATGACCAAAATCTTTGGGTCACCTTAAACGCACCACGACTAATTCTCGGACCAATTTTGTTTATGATAACTAGGGTGTCCAGGCCAGCTTGCGTGCACCACGACTAATTCCCTGGACCAATTTATTTTTTTTTAATTTTTTTCCATATATTTTTTTTTTCGTTCACTTATATATTTTTTTTTGTTCACTTATATATTTTTTTTCTTATCCCCGAACCAAAAATGTTTTTGATAATTGGGATCTTTGGGCTCAGCTTAAGCACACCATGACTAATTCCCTGGACCGAATTTATTTTAAAAAAAAATATTAACAATACACTAAATGGTGTGGGGAAAACACCGTAGTTCCCCACACATTTCATTGTGGATTGCTGCAGTGCTTTCCTTTTTCTTTTTTTTTTTTTTTCTATTTATGTTTTTTTTCTAATTATTTTTTTTTCCTTTTTTTTACGTTTCTTGCTTTTTTTTATTACATTTTTTTTGTTTTTTTTCTAATTACTTTTTTTCATTTTTTTTCCATGAAATATTTTTTTTTGCTAGTTATAGTTTTTTTTTATTTTTCCACTTATATATATTTTCATTTTTGTGCATAATACAATAATCATAATATCCTCAAATAAGACAAAAACCAAAAATTGTAAGTGGGAATGTCCCTGGTACTTTTTTAGTGCACAATAATTAAGCTTTTGTAGCCTCAAATAAGACAAAATGGAAGAGTTGCCCGCGGTTGTGTTTCAAACATTTCACGTTTAACTATATATGCATAAGAAAGAGTTTCACTCTCATTTTACACCACCAAAGTTAAACTTACTATGTTTTTTTTAACGTGAATTGCATTTAATACAAATACAAATAATAATAAAAATTAAAAATCTAAACTAAGAACAAAGGTTTATAGATACAAACAAAAAAAATTTAAAACTATTTTAGAAGGACCGAAAAAATCAAGGGATCGAAACTAAATTAAAAAATAAAAGAATAAAAACCGATATAAAAAATAAAAAATTATATGTGTTAAAACTAGACAAGAAAAAATTTTTAATCCCTGCGGCGGAGCGCAAGTTTATGACTCGTACTATATACTAAAAGAGATCAGGGTTTGGTTACTGTAGCATATGAGATAAATCACTGTGGATTATAATAGGGTCGCTCAGTTTTCGGTTCGGGTCGGGTCGTTTGGTTCACTATTATTCTAATATTTAGACATTTTTGCATATAAAGATACAACAAAAAGGCTGTAGGTCAGTGGAAAACAGGCGCGCCTGTTGCTAAGGAGGGCACGGGTTGAACCCCTACCTAGCACGAATTAAGCATTAAATGTTTTGCTTATAATTTTTTTTTCATATTTTGTTTGCTTTTTTGCTTTTTTTTCTTTCTTTTGATTGTTATTTATTTATTTATTTTGACGTTAAATTATTTTTTTTGCTTATAATTTTTTTTTGTTAAAGTTATTGATCTATTTTTTTCTTTGATTGAATTTTTATCCCATTATTAACGTAATAAAAATAATAATTTTAGTTTTTTTTTCTTGCTTTATCTTTTTTTAATGTTTTCAATTTATTTTGTTAGGGTAATTTAATAATTTTTATTGTTTTAGCAGTAATAGTAATGATATTTTTAGATGTTAAGGTTTCAATATTCCTGTTGTTATAAGACGATGTGTTTCATTATATCAAATCTTGCATGTATAGATGTTATACTTTCTTTGATTTTTTTAATTTTTTTATTTGATTGAAATTGATAATATATTGGTTTTATTTTTGGCCCTTATACTTTTGAATTTTTGATTTTTATTTCTTTAATTTTTTATTGCTCTTAAATAGTTTATATTTTTATCTATGTTTATATATATATGTGCCTTTAGTTTTGGTTTTTAATTTTTATTATTTTCTCTTTTTTTTGAAATAACATTATTTTTTCCAAAAAAATTCTTCTTAAATTTTAGTTTGTGTTTATGATCATTTGAAAATTGATATTTCTTATTTTGGTTTTTCTTTGTTTTTTGTTTTGGTTTTTTTATTAGTGTTCTTTTTTTTTAACTTCAAATGGTTTTTTTAGCTAATAATTTTTATTTTTATTCATTTTTATTTTGTTTGCTATTTTATTAAAGTTTTTGGGCTTTTTTATTCTTTTATTGAATGTATTTTCCCATTATTCACACAATAATAATAATAATAATAATAATAATAATAATAATTTTAGTTTTTTTTTCTTGCTTACTCTTTTATTTATGTTTTTGAGTTTTTTCTCCTTGGAATAATTTAATGATTTTTATTGTTTTAGCAATAATGGTAATGATATTTTTAAATATTAAGTCTTTGATGTTGCTATTGTTATAAAAGAATGTATTTTCATTATATCAAATCTTGCATGTATAGATATTATATTTTATTTTTAAACTAGCAAAATTTATTAATTATTTCAATCCGAACAATTATAAAAAATATTTGCTCCGCCCGCAACATAGTGCAGGCAATTAACTAGTAATTAACATATTTTGATACTAGTGTCGCTACTTTGATAGCAAAGCCCTCAATTATTCCCTCCCACTTTTAGGAAGAAACTAACTTAGTCTTTAAACCTAAAGATGGAGAATATATGTGTATATAAATATATTAAAACCATTCCCTATTTTTATTTTGAATAATTTCATTCTATCTCTAAGATGGATGTAGGAGCCTATTCATGACCTTCATGAACCTATTCTTCAAATATCCTCATCATATCTTCATCTTTTAATCAATATTACTAATGATTCGGTATCAACAGTGAACATCTTTTAGGTATCTATTATATCTCATATTTTGATAACAAGTATAACTATAATAAATATTTAGTAATTTTTTCTTTGAACTTTATTTTTTTTAATTTCATCCTTTGACTATTTTAATAATCATTCATGTTATCATTAGAACAATCAAGTTGACTTCGTTATGTTAGATCAAACCCTTTACAATTTATTTTTTAAAACTTGAACCATGTAAGAAGTTGGGTTGATAGGTTCTTACTATTAATTTCATTTTTTTTTTTATTAATTTCATCCTCAAACTTTTTTTATTGGTCAAGTGAGTTGTCTTTAAATTGATCAGGTTAATTAGATTATACTAAGATAACTCTCACAAAATTAATCCATTTAATAACAATATCAAATATTACTTTATGACCAATATTTTTTTTTATGTTCATTTTTTTTTATTGCAACATCTAGTTTTGATGGTAGATACCATCCATTCATTTTGGATGGACTGGTTTCAAGTGTAAGCAAATAATCTATTTATTTTCATACAGCTTTTTGGATAATGTTTTCTTACAATGTTTAGTCTAATTAATAAATTATTTACATTTCAAATTAAAGATAGATAAATTAAGGTTATGGCCTATAAAAAATATTATTCATATTTTATGAATAAAATTTCTCCAAACTTTGTTGATTTGGATGCTAAATTCCATTTATTTCAATATATATCCTTTTTTTCCCACAACAATAACTCGGGAGCATATATTAAATAATATTTTTGAATCAATTTCTGCATCAATTAAAATTAACTTTTTATAATAGGTTTAGAGACATAAAAATATATCTTTACATTGCCATGGTAGATTTAGATGAGTGAGTTGCTTATTTATGATTTTATAAATCAATCAATTAATTAATTCTTGCCCTTGCTGTACAAATAAAATTAATAAATAAATAATAGTAGGAGGAGGAGTATAGTAGAGTAAAAGTATATGATAATTAAGGGTAACAAACAATTAATAATCCATCCACATAAATTATTATTATTATTATTTAGTCCCTGATATTTTTGTCTCTCTAGATCCACACAAAGGAGCTTCTTTTCTCCCCTAATTTGCAACTCTCACACGCAGGTACAATTTCTCATTTTCATGCCCTATTTCTCTTCCCCTGATCTTAAGGTTCCTCAACTTTGCCACTGTTAACTTCCAAAAATCGATTACAATTATTTATTATTTTTTTTTATATATATAGTTTCTCAATTTAGGGTTTCAATCGCTTCTTCTGGTCTAGGTTTGTGATCCCTTTTTGTATTTGTAATCGTAATTAAGCTGGGGTTTGGTTTTGTTCTCGTAATTTTACTGAAATTTAAATTCATTTCGTGTTTTGGTGAATTGGGGTTTCGATTTTCAGGTGCCAGGATTGTTTAGTAATGTTGTTTTGTTTAGGAATTGAGAAATTATGAGCTAATTCTGGATTTTTACCAAGTAATTGAAAATATAAATGGGGAACCTGGAAATTTCTTTGTAGAATTTTATATTTTTTAATCAAATTTCCGTTTAATGTTTGATGCTTTTTAGAGAGATATGATGGAATGCTGTAATTACTAACTTATCGAATGCTTAGATTAATGGTTAACCTAAATGAATAGGATGATTTCTTTTTTTTTGTGCCACCCTGTAATAACTGGTTCTTGGGTGTTAATTGTTTAGGTGTGGTGAATTAGTTTTTCTATATTTGGTCAGTGTCTGTTGTTGCGCAATTGTTATTGGTTATTTAACATTTAATTCCACCTCAAGTACCTACTGTGTTTCAACAAGCATTGAAAACTAGCTTGTTCATTGAATAAATGATTGTTATTGTTTGTTTCTTCAATGTATCATCATTGAATATGAGGAAATATATTTGGATGTTCTGTTTTAGTTGTTTTTTGCTGAAAATTTCCTGCACATCATATACATGCGAAATTATGTGCTCTTTACATGCAGATATTCGTATAATCCATTCTTTCTTATAGACAACAAAATCAACAGCTTTATGATTTTCCCAAGCATTTTAATTTTTTAAATTCTGCATTTAGTCTGTGTGTTAATTTTGCTGTGTGGTTATGTTAGTTCCTGTTGATGCATGACTGATTGGCTTGAGTTGATATTGTTGGGTAGGTGTGGAATCATTAGTAAAACATGTCCCATTACCAAGGGGATGATGCTGAATACATGGCAGATGAATATGAAATGGAAGATGTTGATGATGACATGGACGAAGAATTTCGTGCTACGGAGATGGGCTCAGACTCTGATGTTGATGAATATGACTACCCAGTTTGTGATCTCTACTACATTATTCATACATGCAATCCTAGACAATTATTGCCACTTTTACCTCAGTGATTTAACATTTTTGTGTTGTTCTGATGCAGAATAACAAAGTAGCTGACATGTCTGCTGCCGACGCTAGAAATGGAAAAGACATCCAGGGAATTCCTTGGGAAAGGCTTAGTGTCACTAGAGAGAAATACAGGGAAAGAAGGCTAGAACAATACAAGAACTATGAGAACATACCTCATTCCGGGGAAGTTTCAAGAAAGGTGATTTCTGATTTCATCTCTTTTCTAAGTGCTCTGTGTAAGCAAGATTACTTAACAGTTTCATACTCTTGCTGCATGCAGGACTGCAAAATTACTAAAAAAGGGGGCTTGTATTATGAGTTCAGACGAAATTCTAGATCTGTCAAATCAACCATTCTTCATTTTCAGGTTAGTGATAAGCCAGTTTTTTCTACAGAGAAAATTGTGACAAATCATGGAGTCAGCATCTAGTATATCATATATTTATGATTGGGTGAAGATAGGCATGAAGTGATTGTGATGTTTGATTGACTGACGTGCATGTATCTGTGGTTTTGGTTATGCAGTTGAGGAACTTGGTTTGGGCCACAACAAAGCATGATGTCTACCTCATGTCACATTTCTCTGTCACTCACTGGTCCTCCTTATCTTGCAGCAAGTCTGATGTTCTTGATGTTTCTGGACATGTGGCACCGACTGAGGTCAGTTTTCATGAGAATAACTTGGATAAAACAAGCTCCACTTTCTTTATCTGTGTTGCAGATGATATTTAGATTTGATTTCTTCCATGAAATTGATCAATTTATTCTGTCTTCTAGAAGCATCCTGGAAGTCTGTTGGAAGGATTCACGCAGACTCAAGTTAGTACTCTAGCGGTAAAAGGTAATTTGCTAGTTGCTGGAGGGTTTCAGGGAGAACTTATTTGCAAGGTAAGTTCAGGATCTTTCTTTTGCAAGTCTTTTTCTTGAAACAGGTAAAGAGATTTCGTAAAATGAGTGACCATTGTTAGTTGATAAATGCCACTTGTATGAGGTGTTCGTACTTTCTCAGCTTGTTTTGTCACTTGGAAGGATAAAGTTTTTCACTAAGTTTTTTGAATAAAATGTAATCATGTCACCTCTCGGATTTGATTTTAATGATTTCTCTGGTAGTAACAAAAAAGGCTAACAATCAAGCTTTTTTCTGGAATGCAGCATCTAGATCGGCCTGGAGTAAGCTTTTGTTCCAGAACAACTTATGATGATAATGCCATCACCAACGCTGTTGAGATTTATGACAGTCCAAGGTATTTATTTTCAATTGGACTGATGGTGGCCTATAACATTTCGATGCAGAAATAACCTACCTTTGTTGCTTAAATTGCCAGTGGTGCAGTTCACTTCACTGCTTCAAACAATGACTGTGGAGTTAGAGACTTTGATATGGAGAAATATCAGCTCTCAAAACATTTCCGCTTTCCTTGGCCCGTGAATGTGAGTAAATAATAACCAGTTTGGTTATTGTCCATGTTATTTCTTGTATTTGAAACCCATGGTCCACAATTTGTGATACTTGGTCTTGCACTGATTACTCCTATAACAATGCCACTCATAGTTTCATCTCTGTGACCACATGCAGGTGGGTATTATGGAATTAGTGGCCTTTCAGATAAAAGGCTAGATTCCTCTTGTAGAAAGAGGAGATCAAATCATAGTAATAAATCTAAATCCTGTTTTCCACAAATACAGATTAGCACTGCACTTAAAATGTCAGGTCTTCTTCTTAGATTAACTGGTTCTGAGCCTTGTATTTATACAAATTGCTCATGTATCATCCATTGGGATTTAATTTATTGTTGCATCCTTTTGCAAGGGTTGCTCCATATGAAGTAATTCAACTGTTATCAGTATTCGTATCTTTTGCCTCCTCACCGAGTGGTTGTTAGGCACTGGGTGAGGAATGACACACCAAGCATTCATGGAATCAGCTACTTTTGATGTTAATTTGATGGCATACTGACAACTTGCTGTATAAAGAACATCATTGAAGCATATTATTTCCTTGTCTCTGCAATTTTGAGTCCATTTTTGCCTGATTGTATAATGTTGTTTTCTTGAGTTACGTGTTTGCCAAGGGAAGCATGATGATGTAGTTGTTGCATTTCATGAAAGTAGGGGTGGCTGAGGCCACATTGCTTTAACAACTGGAACATGCGTAGAAACATTTGATGGTGATATCATGTTTTTTGTGTCATATATGAAGCATACTTCCCTTAGTCCGGATGGAAAGCTTCTAACAATTGTTGGAGACAACCCAGCTGGTATGTTGGTGAACTCCAGCACTGGAAAGGTACTTGTCTTTCCTGGCCATCAACTTTCAATATGAATTCTGCATAGTATACACGGTAATTTGAATTTTGAATGCTTACAGACAGTGGCATCCTTGTCTGGGCATCGGGATTTCTCTTTTGCATCAGCGTGGCATCCTGATGGGGTAACCTTTGCTACTGGGAACCAGGACAAAACATGCCGCATTTGGGATACTCGAAACCTGTCCGAGTCAGTTGCTGTTTTGAAGGGAAATCTTGGTGCAATTCGGTCAATTCGTTTCACATCTGATGGCCAATATATGGCAATGGCTGAGCCTGCAGATTTTGTGCATGTTTATGATGTGAAAAATGGGTATGAAAAGGAGCAGGAGATTGATTTCTTTGGTGAGATATCTGGTGTGTCATTCAGTCCTGATACAGAGGCTCTTTACATTGGAGTGTGGGATCGAACATATGGTAGTCTCCTTGAGTATGGCCGTTGCCGGAACTATTCATACCTTGACTCCTTTGTTTGAGTCGGCTGCAGATGTGTGCTTGTATGGTTTTTTTTCCTCGATGCAATTGAGGATTGAGGAATGCAATAAAATCATACAATGTAGAATAATATTTAGGTGTATATGTATTGCTGTCGTGGAATTTTAGGTTCTCGTGGCTCTATTAGTCTTGGTGCCACTGTTGTTGGGTTATTATAAGATGTGTAGAAGGGAGGGAATGTACAGGAGGCTAGAAAATGAAATCAAACTTCTGCTTCTTCAGGTAGAGGACATTTCGTGACTTGCTTTCTGATATGGACCGTGCAATTCTTGACGAAACATAGAAAGTTATCAACAAGAAGGCGACATCCCTTGGACAGGTACCTTTTCGGTCCTCCCATTCTGGTGATTGAATCTAAGACGTTCATGGCACCTTTTCCTACAAACATCCAGCTTTTCATCTTCTTGATCGAATGATCAAGACTGCTACCATTCGAAGTAACCATCTTGATTTTGGTGGTAGCATCTGCAGCAGATTTACTTTCTTCTTGTAGCAATTTGCGCTTTTATGATCTCCACATGATTTTCCATCAGGAAACTGTTTCTTGTGAGCTTGACTTATTGACCCCTCTGGTTTAGGAGCCATAACTACTGTGTAGTATACTAATTACTGCTGTTCAAGATGATCAGCAAATTAAGAACAATACCAAAGTTCGATGATGGGATTAGAGCGGTAGTGACATTTGATTTGTTTTTGGCTTCTTTGTTAGTGATTGTGTGTCTGACCAGGAAAAAAGAAAATTCAAATAGATTTTTTTTTATATATATATTTTATAAACAGTAATTATAGTTTATCTCCGATTTAATTCTGGCAAACTTTGCTACTCTCATTTTGAACAAGTCCTACTAGAGGTTAGACAGAGTGGTGTGGAAAAATCCAGGGACACCGTTGGCATTTAGGGCCAAAAATCTCTAATCCACAAAGAACCAATGAAGCAAGGCCAACTCACCTGCCAAAATCTTCTTGCTATCATTTCCATCCTCACAACATAATCTCTCTCGGCTACTCCTTACCACCACTAGTGGAATATATGATCTTTATCCACCATTGCGCAACCTCATCTTCTCCGAATTTCTCATAATCCAAACCCTCTTCACCTCACAAAGGCAGGCACACTTCCACCAATGGCAACCTCTAGCTTTCTCTTCACGCCCACTATCCAAAAGAACCACCACAACCTCACCCCATCCAACCTCTCATTCCAAGGCCTTAGACCGCTCACCAAGGCCAAAACCACCTCCCTCTCCAAGATAAGCACCCCTGCAACAACAAAAAGGAGCTTAGCTGTGAAAGCAGAGCTTAACCCATCTTTGGTCATAAGCTTGAGCACAGGAGTGTCACTTTTTTTGGGAAGGTTTCGTGTTCTTCAACTTCCAAAGGGAGAACGTGGCAAAACAAGTGCCTGAGCAGAATGGTTTGACTCACTTTGAGGCAGGAGATAAGCGTGCCAAGGAATATGTAAGCCTCCTGAAATCAAATGATCCAGTTGGTTTCAACATTGTTGATGTTCTTGCCTGGGGATCCATTGGCCATATTGTTGCCTACTACATCTTAGCCACAGCCAGCAATGGCTACGACTGGGACCCCAGCTTCCCATGTTGCTTTTAGATTTATTGTTCTGTCCTCAATTGATCGTGCTCCACTTGTGTAAGCCTTGTATAGTGGTTCATTAGAGATCCTTTTTTGGTCTTGTTCTTCTTTTGGGAAATTCAAGGTTTGGATGATCATCTTAAATATGTGTAATCTTTCCCTTTCCTTGATCTGTGATGTTCTATTGAAGCACCAGAATAATTTACACCCTGCTTTGTTGTAAAGTGAAAAATGAAAACAAATAGCTTTGAACTTAAAACGAACACAACAAAAACAAACGATTGAGTTGCAGATGGTAAATAACGGGAACTTGTAAGGAATAGCTTTGAACAGAATAATTCACTTGCAGAATAATCAACAGCTCATCGGCTCGGCGATGAACTTCCTATCAATAAGGATGGCAGTGTTAATAGTTGCCTGCCTTCGGTATTTTTATCTCCTGGAAAAGTCTGTATCTTTTAATCTATCTCTTACAATGCTGGATGTCGTCCACCAGCAGTAATAAAACTTCTCATCGTCTAGCTCCATGGCTCAGCTGAAAAGTCATTTTTCAATTTTAAGTTTTCCACTGGATATGCTTAGCTGGGTACTATTTTGTACTTTCGGAGTTTCGTAAGTGGTCAGCTCTGAGAATTTGCCTACGCAGGTGCAATATTGGGCACCATAAAGCAATTTACTAAATTCATCCCTGGTACTGACTTGAGCTGCTGAATATATCCATCAATACTGCTGTGCGAGTGAGTTGAATTGCTTTTCCCTCAATCTACTCATGAATCTTTCCAGATGCTGTGAAAGGCGTGCAGTTTCCTTTTGCTTTGAGATATATATACCTAATGAAAATTATTAAAGAAATTTGATGTGCAGCTGTTCATCTTGCTTTGGAAACTTGGTTTGTTACTTTAAATTGTGCATCAATGCTACTACCTGTTGATGTGCTGAATATAATGCACGACTATAAGGTGGAATCATTGATGGAAAATTTTCAGCATCAGGAAGGCAACACTTGCAACCTGGCTGTTCAATGAGTGGAATCATTGATGGAGAATTTGATAATGGATATCTGGGATACTGTGAACCTGGGCTCTGATCTGTTTGAAGGTGTTCTATACCATATTCCTCGTGCATTTCACGAGTCTCATGGTTCTCGTGCTTCAGATTTACCTCCTCAAACACTTGTTTCTTTGCTGAGAATTATGCCCGGCTAAAGCCCCTAAACTATGGGGAAGAGAAAGTCATTGGCAAGAAGATTGGGCTCTCATGGAATAATCTCACAGAGGCAGAAAAGCAGGTATGGAAAAACATTTCTATCGTCAATCATAGCTGAGAATTTCTCTATTAAAATATTCATTATTGATCATATACCTGCTGCCTTCCATTGCCATTTCATTGAATTGCGTCTCATGTTCGTCGCCGGTCTATATGAATAAGCAGTGTCCTAGCTCAAAGTTCCAAGAAAAAAAAAGACAATCATTCAAGGCCATAACTTTGTTTTCTTCTTCTTCTTCTTCCTCCTTGCCTCGGGTTATTACCAAACTCTCTATCATTCTAGTCCCTGATGGTATCGAATATGGAACCTGCACGTTTGAACTTCACAAATACATGTCTTAAGGTCAAGAAGGTTGTCTTGAATTCCCCCCCAACAAGCTCCTTTTCACACCTATATTGAAGGTGAGTTGCATTTCCAACAACAATAATAAAAAAACTATGCTCTTACAACTTTACCTTTTTCGTGATGCAGGTTTATCAGGATAAGGAGAGATACATGAATGAAATTGTTGGGAGAGCAGATCTTCATATGCTCAATAGCCTGCATTTAGGCCATAGCAGCTCGGACATCAAGTCTCTGTTTTCTTTTTAGTTATGTTGATCGGGCTGACGCCCGATTCCAAAATCCAAGGCAAATGCTATAAGAAACCTCATTGCTTAGGACCTAAATGTTTTAGAAACTCAAGACAAATACCCACCAGAACAAGTCTCGAGGGGCAAGGACCTACCACACCCGAAACTAAAGGAAACTACCCACCAAACTAGGCATCAAATATGACTTGATGATTTGGGGCTGACATTGTTAGAGAATAATATAAATCATATTATAGGACCTCACTTACAAGCTTAAGCTTTTAGGTGAGATGGTTCCTTAACATGGTATCAGAGCATTGTTGACCCAGCGATCATGAGTTCGAATCTCAGAGGTCATGAGTTCGAATCTCACCACCCCCATTCTATTTGATACAAAACCAAGCACAAGGTGATGTGGGCCTATGCAAAGTTTCAAGCTCAAAGGGCTTTCACTTGAGGGTGTGTGTTAGAGAATAATATAAATCATATTATGGGACCTCACTTACAAGCTTAAGCTTTTAGGTGAGATGGTTCCTTAATAGACATGGCCTAAAATCTAAGACGAATACCCACCAAATCAGGCTATGATTGGTCAAGAATGATCAGGTTTAAAACCCAAAGGAAATACCATTTGAAAGTTGAAACAGACGATGATAGGATTAATTAACTTGGAAGATAGCATCCATACCAAAAAAAAATTTGAAAATCATGATAACATAAAAACCTAAAATCTAATTATCATTTACTCATAGCCATATTTTCCCAGCAAATGTTTAATCAAATCCTTTTGGAACCGAGAGCTAGTTATTCTATCCCTAATTTGATTATGAGTTTAAGGAAAATCATGTAGGTATGATGTATCACCGTGTGACACTGATATAAAAAAAAATGATTTCAAATTCACGGTCAAATCTAAGACTCATTTTTCATTCATCCTCAATAATTATAATATGCATTACTATGCAAGCTTTAATAATATTTGCAACTTTTTCTTCATCTTATTATCACACAAGTCCACGCACAATTACAAAACTAGATTGTAGCACCCTAAATGCCCAGTCCTTCATCCTTTCTTGCAGACTTTTGTTTACTTGCATAATATTCTCTTTGCTCCTAATGGCCTTGAGATTGTCTTAACAAAGGTTGACCAATTATGGTAAATTTCATCTACTAAATAATATCCCATAGTATGTTCATGCCAATTAATTGTATAATTGACAAGAGTAATATGACCTTTAGCAAGTGTAGTAAGACAGGTGACCGATCAAGAACATTAATATCATATAGTGCTCCAGATATTTCAAAAAGACATGTCATATCCAAAGATCTTGTAAAGTCATCGTCTCTAGATTTATAGTTGGTTCACGACAATGACCAATATACATATCATGTCATGCAATTAGACATTTCTCTCATTTACAATGCATACAATCAATGCTCCTTAACATCCCTGGAAATCTAAGTTGCTCTTGAGTTGATAATAATCGACCAATATCCATTTTGTTTGGTGTCTTTAAATACCATTAATTAAAAACTTTAAAAACTGTTTTGACAAAGCTTTAAGATTTTTTTATCGCAATACTTTCCCCAATTCATAAATATTCATCAGTAAGACCTGTAAGAATATCATATGCAAGTATCTTACGAGATGCAATTATCTTTTGAAGGCAAGATAAGCTAGGAACACCAAAAACATCTTTCCTTTGTTTAAAATATCGACTGTGAGCTTCCACTGTAAATTCAAAGGAAAAAGACAATAACTCTTCATAAATATCATTTGAAACAGACTTTAAGTTTATTTTTGGATTTTCAACAAAATTATTATTATATAGCTTTAATTCACCTCCATTTCTTTTAATGATTGAAGATATTGTGACCAAGAGCAGAGTTACGAAACTCTATTCTCAGCCCATGATTTATTGATTCTTCTTCGGCAACCATTGTAATAGCAACATAGAAGACAGACATAAGTGTCATCATCAAAATCAAAGACATCATAAAAAATTGAAATTAGAGTGATTTATGATGAACTTTAATGAAATAAAATAAAGATCAGAAAGAAGAAAAATGTTTAGGTTTATGATAATATTTATATATGAGATTGTTTTTTTTTAAATAAAAAAATTGAAATGTTGACGGTTATTTTTTCAAAGTTTGAATTTTTATTTTTAAAAAAATAAAAAATTTAAATGTTGGCTGTTTTTTAAGTATCATATAAAAATGAATATTGAAAACATTCATATAAATAAATTTTGAGTTTAGAAGTTTAAAATTTGAACATAAAGTTATATCTTATAACTTTCACGTTACTTTATTAATTTTGTATTTAATTATATAATTACCCATAGTAATTATATAATTAATAAAATAATTAAATATTTTGACACTGGTGATTTTATGTACGATCTGATCTGGTACTCTGATATATTGGATTTGAATGCGGCTCTTGCACCTTTTTTCTTTTTTTTTTTTGATTCTCTTCATTGATATGCAACAAATCCATCTATCTATTCTTGTGTGCTCGAATTGTGTTTTCCTTGGTAAAGCCCCTCGGAAGATCGTACATCACTGCAGTCAAGGCCCCTTCAAGCTCCCGCCACCTGCTAATAGTTTGGCTTCCAAGAAACTGAACGAACAAAAAAACAGATAACCTCACGAAAGCAGCTCTATTCACTCTGCCATCCACTATCACTTTCATTCATACGAGACCAAGGACTCAACACCATTTCACGGTCAGCATTTGGACACTAGAATAACTTGGAATTAAAATCCCAATCCCCCCATGGAACCATGTTTTTTTTTATGATCAATCACACATGATTTCGCTTATTTAAGAAGAGTAACGTACAATCCGAGTTTCAACTCAAAAAGGGGCATCACCACAGAGAGAAGGAGGAAGATGAGAAAGACTATCATCTTAAGAGCTTTACTCAACAGAAATATTAAAGAAAATGAATTACAAAAGCGACAACGAGAATCAAAAACTTTGTTACAACGACAGCCCCCCATCTTCTACTCCAACCCCCCAAAAGGTGAGAACGTTCTACGTGAAAATAGGATATTCAATCTTTGCTTGGAAATGTTGAGAATGGACACAGAAAAAAGACCCCTATTTGTTTTATTCAAGTGGGCACAAACACCCCAGAAGAGGTTGATAACCGCAGCACTAATAGCCAAAAAACCAAGATAAGCAAAATCAACTCCGTGAAAAAACATGCAGTAACCTTGCATGCTTTGCTCTGCATCTCAACCACCTCTTCATTCCCTAAAACATCTCCACAGTATTTTTCTAACTCCACTGCTTGTTTCTTTAGAGACGCAGCCTTGATTTCTGCTTCTCCTAGCTTATTCAGCATCTGCACTTGCTCACCAGCCAGGGCCTGTTGTTCCTCGAATAGGGTGATTGGATCACCTGCAGCAACTCTCAACTTCTGCAGACTCCTTGTTAATGCCAGACACTTAATCTCGGCCTCAATCTTTTGCATGAAAAGGCCCTCAATCTCCTTCTCAATCTCTCTAGATTTCTCTGGTTGCAATTCTGTGGCACTCGCTGATTCTTCTTTTGGTGACTTGTCACCATTCAAGGAGGCTTCCAGTTCAGCAACCATCACCTCCTTCATCTTGAGCATAGCCTTCGCCAACTCCAGGCTGCTTTCCAAGTACTTTACATTCTGTGTTAAGCTTAACACTTGGAGCTCCATTGAACTTGATTCTTTGAAACTTTCAGAATCAAGCTTTTCATATAAGCTCGATTCATGGATTTCTGGATCAGCTAAAGAGGAAACTTCCACTACATCGCTAACTTTCCCAATCTCCCCCAATTTTTTAACCTCTGCAAGAGAAGAAATAACTCAGTTAAATATGCTATTATACTACCATTCCATTTTATCTTGCAGAAAATGTACACAAGGTCTTCATCCAAAACAAATTCATCCGACGCAACAGATGTGCCATCAACTACTTGAACGAAAGGACAGATACTATCGAGAGGTATCAGCATAAGAGGGAAAAGGGAAATACCAGGAACCAATTCAACACCAGACAAGTGACCCAAATTAGGAGACTGGCCATAATGACCCATGACATGGATCAATTTCATACATAAAAATGGGGCGAAAACACCGTGTGCCACTGACTGGAATACAGTATGAATGCCACTTCAAAATAATGACCATGTAATTCAAGCCCATATCTTGCTTCCAAGCAGCACTTACTATAAAACGATAATTAAAGTCAAAGTAATTGGCAGTTGGACTGCCCAGATGAACAATCCTGAATTGCATAAAAGGGAGATAATTGTTTTTACTGGAATCACCTAACTTTTGCTTTCTTAGACTGGAAAGGTAAGTGGAATTTAAACAAACAATAGCAGCGGGAAAGTAGGGTTTGACTTCAACAGACTGCAAGTCCCAATGTTGACCATCACCAGCAGGCCTTAAGGCCTGTGCTCAGCCAGGCACATCTCTTACAGGGAGGGCTCTGGGCCTGGGTTGGTGGAGGATTAGTCGAGTCCAAAAATGGATACCCCCCAACTCCTCCAGATTGAAAATTGATACAAAGGGAGAAAGAAGCATTCAGCCAGTAGAGGATGATTGTTCTTATTGGATGCCCTAACTTTCAAGTTTTGGATTGAAGATGCAAGTTCCAACAAAAAACAGACACAGGCGGAGAACGAAACACTCAGCCTGTTAGAGCACAACCTAAAGTGTGATCAATGTTTACATGCCCAAAGAACAGACTGGCTAACCATGTCCTCATGCAAACCAGTTTTACCAAACAATACAAAATACAAATCTTTGAATGTTTAACAGGAATAAACAGCAGGGATAGAATTAGCCTTGGAATACAAATCTTTCTACCTTCAAATTGAAATATGTCTAGTAAAATAACACCAAAATCCTATTGATAGCACGTATGCTAAGCTACTGCTCTCCTTCTAAGAACCATGCTTCTCATTAATTTGAAAATTGCATTACTGAAAAATGCTGATTACTATCAATTAGGTACGTGTCTATAAGGAGAAAAGGAAAAACAATTACATAGATACCTGGAAGAAGCATTTACAGGACTATATACAAAAACCGTCAACCTCTAGCAAAAACAAATTATGAGGTATGATACATCTGCAAATCAACAGTACAATACATGATAGCACACCAATGGCATTTAAAAAGGATTATTGAATCTGATAAAAGATAGTCAAACCAACCGTTTTCAAGAGCTTTTTGCACAGATTGGAGAGAAAGTATAGACTCAACCCACTGATCCTGATCTGCCGAGGGTTGGTGATCAGCCCTTTTTTCTCCCTTATCTGTCCAAGATGCTTCTGCAGCTAATTCATCTTCTGAAACATCTTCAGCATTCTCCTGCCCATAACCAGAATGAGGTTCCCCGCTAAATTGTTGTTCACCTTCATGGGCTTCATCACTGTTTTCTCCGTCGTAAATCATTGACCTTCCACTTTGCTTTCCGTTACTGGTCACAGAATAATCACCCTGCATAAAGACAAAGTTGGAGCTTCTTGAGTCAGATTCCATGCTGGAATGAGAGTTTTCCTTCTCGATTTTGACCCTTTCTCCTCTAGGCTTCTTACCATTTTCTACCCATTCCTTCCCTTGTTGAACCCTTTGAGCTGAACTACCCACGCCCTTCCCGCTCAAACTTTTCACCCTGTTCCTGTCCCATGAATACCCTGACACTGTATGCAGGTCATGCCTCACCCTTGGAGCACTAGCTGCTGTTGAGGACTTGCTACTCCGATCCTCACTATTCTCAGAATCCATGCCAGCAGGGAAAGCAGATTCAACCACAAATCTGGATTCCAAACTAGACCCATGGGTCACAAACGCATCACCAAGAGCCACATTTCTAAATAGATTAGCCGATCCAACAGAACCATCACTGTTTTGCAAGACCTCAACCGGGTTTAAATTTATTTGTTTAGCAGGATTCACAGCACCAGAGAATACTCGTTTCAAAACTTTACTGTTATCTGCATCGGCACTAGCATCCTTAACAACATCTCTCCTAATTCGCCTCCATTTCTTCAAACCAAATCCTTTAGTTGGAGGTGACCCAACAGCAGGAGAAATGGCCGTTGAAGACGGAGACTTCCCTGAATTCCCCACTTGCTCAATTCCCACACCTTCCTTAAATTCTCCATCATGAGGCAATGTATTCGTATCATCATTACCATTTGTGCCCATGTCATGAATTATCCCATTTGAACATGATCCGTTAGCATTTATCTTACTGTTATCACCATCACCATCTCCATGATTAGAGGCACAATCAGGGGTTCTAGTTGGAATGGTGGTGGTTAATTCATTATCTTCAACAGATTCAAGTGCAGAACTTTCACTCTCCAAATCCATAAATTAGAGGTTTAAAGGGTGGTCTCTCTGGATCAAGATCAAGAACAAAGAACTATCATTCCAGCAGTATCATGTCCAAAATCTGGAAAATAGAATAAAATAGATAGCACTTTGCATCGAATTAAAATAACCCTTTTGATAACATGATTCAAATTTTCAATCCATGAGCAGATTTAAACGAATCAAGCAAGTCCATAAAAAAAGCACAATTCAAGAGAGAGATATAATTGAAGGGAAAAAAGAGTGAGATAAAATGACATACCTTTTTATATCCATAAAAATAAAAATGGAAGCATTGGAACGAAAATTAAAGAAGAAAGGTGAATGGAATGATGGGGAAAAAAACAAAAGGAAATAGAAATCCTAAACTGTGCTTGAATTTGCAATTTTGAACAGAGTCAGTGCGTCCTGCCGTCGCTGGAATGAAATATTGTAATTATTTTATTTGGGACAATGACTCCTAGTGGTAGTCTTTCTAAAAAATAAATAATATTAGTTAGAAAAAGAAAGAATGAACGTGGAGAGAGAAGATAGGGCCACATGGAAGAGGGAAGGATGGCCTCACCGTGTCCAAGTGGGCATTGCTTGCCATTGGATCACCACCACCATCATCTGCGATTCTTTTTGAACACTAACATCACTGTGGTCTCATCTGACCTGACAAAAGTGTCGGTCTCCTGCTACCGTTGTGCTCTTCTTCTCATTTGGATGCAAAATTCATTTTCGGTTCCTGAACGGCTGAATTTGTTGTTTCTGACTCTTTATTGTAATTATATAAATTTTGATTTGTTTCAATTGCATTATTTAATTCAAAATAATTATAATATATAGTTTCATTCGGTCCCTGTGCTTTTAATTTTGTGTTTTGGCCTGCAATCCTTAATTTTTTTGATATTCAAGTTTTGATTTATTTCAATTGTATCCTTCCAAGCAAATTAATCATAAATCCTTAATAATTTTGGTACCAAAGTTTGATCTCTTTCAATTTTATCCTTCCATGCGGATAAATTACATAATTTCGGTCCCACTTCTTTTAATTTCTGATTTTTTTTCGGATTATGGAATTTCCATATTATGATTTATTTCAGTTTTGTCCTTTAAATTAGATTTATTACAGATATTTTTTTAATTTTATCCCTTATACTTTTAATGTTATACTTTTAATTCTTATTTTTTTTCAGTGTTTATATGTGCATGCTCTTGGTTATTGTTTCCAAAAAAAAATTATTCCACTATTATTAATATTTTTTTTCAATATTAAAATTTTAATTTGTATTGGTGATCATTTTAAAAATAATATTTATTATTATTTCTTTTTTTTTATTCTTCAAGTTCAACAGTTTCTTTAAATATAATAATATTTATTTTCTGTTAATATTGTTAGGTATTGAATTTTCTAATTATTATAGATAAAACATTCAAAATAATAATAATGATTATTTGTAAGTTTTATTTTCTTTTAAATATGTCAGCCTAATTATATATTTTGATATTTATTTAATGTTAGAGCCTTAATATATATATATATATATATATATATATATATATATATATATATATATATATATATATAGCCTAAGTTTTTTTGAAAAAAAAATATCATTGTTCTAAAATACTTTTAATATCATAATATGAAAATAAAATAAATTATGGAATTTTTTTCTCATCAATTTTATTATTTCCATTGTTATTAGGTTTAGTTTTTTAATATTTACATTTTAATTTCTGTTGGTGATCATTTCAAAAATAATATTGTCTATTTTTTTTTCTTTGTTTTTATTCTTCAATTCAGATAATATTGTGTGTGTGTGTGTGTGTGTGTGTGTGTATATATTAGTATTCTTCAATTTACCATTGATAATTCCCTCGTTTTTTTCTATAAAACCTTAACAAGAACAAACTTGTATTTCATAAACCCGAGTCATAAAAAATAGGGATTGCAGATGTAGATCTTAAATGGGATGGGGCCGGGTGCAACCTCAATCCCTTTGAGAGCATCACATTGAGAAGCTGCAACCTCCACCTCCAAATCATAAGGATTACATTAGAAGATTGGGGACGCGTGTTTTTAAAAATCCAATATTGATTTAATTGTCTAATTCCTAGAATCAAATTTCTCTTTCTATATGAAGGCAAGATTCACATCCATCACATCTCCTTTCATATTACAAAACAACTAAAAACCGTGGTGTTTTTACTGTGCAAAACACTATGAAATTATGTCTACAAGCACTGTGACTCGTGGCAGTGTGCGTTTGGTTCTGCCCTTTGCTTTCTGCCTTCTTTGCCCGAGTGGATGGGGGTTTTTTCGTATTTATCTATTATGGCCTTTTTTTTTTCTTTTTCACTGTCATGAACAGTGTATTATCGGTTTTAACCCTATAATAGGACAAAACAATGTTATGCACTCAGGGTTAAGGGTGTAATTTCACGCGGTCGGACCGGTCCGGTTCGCCCGGTCCGCCGCAACTCTTTTTTTTTAATAGCTAAATACGGATATAGCCCCCAATAAGACAAAATCTGTTACTTAGCTAGAAGGGTGGAACGGTAATTGATCCAATTTTTTATTATTTTTCTCGGAATATTGTCGGCGCGTGTGGTGCACGCGACCGACTGTATTCCGCCTCACGCCCTATTAAAGTGGCGCGTGTAGGCTGATAGAGTCACCGGAAATAGGCTACTAGCGTCTCAGTCGATGCGCCTCCGCCTGGTCTTCCTCCCGGTGCGGCGTGTGCTTTCCTCCGACGGCCGTGGACGCGGCGATGGCCGGTTAAAGCCGCTTCTCTCTCCTGCACGTCAAAGTGCAGGAGAGTCCCCCGGTTTTGTTGCTTATGCACTTCGGTCCCTTGTACTTTTAATTTTGTTTATGGTTCTTATTTTTGTTATATAAGTTTTGATTTAGTTCGATTGAGTCCTTCGATTGAAAATTAATTTAATGTGCAATTTGCACTTCAATCCTCCTTTTAATTTTGGGTTGGGTTTAAATTGCTCAATAAATTCGGTACAACAATTTCAATTTTTTTCAATTTTGTCCTTTGATTGAAATTGATAATAAATTTGATTTTCATTTCGGTCCTTATACTTTTAATTTTGGATTTTAATCCCTTTCAATTTGATTTTTTATACTTTTAATGGTTTTTTTTTAATCCCTTGATTTCTTTTTGTGATATTAATTTTGTTCATGATTTTATGATTGTTTTTAGTCTTTCATTTATTTTATTTTTTTCATTATTAACACAATAATAATAATAATAATAATAATAATAATAATAATAATAATAATAATAATAATAATAATAATAATAATAATAATTTAATTGTTTTTCTTGCTTACTATTTTGTTGGTGTTTTTTTAATTTTTTCTTCCTTGGAATAATTTGATAATTTTTATTGTTTTGGCAATGATAGCAACGATAGTTTTTGTTTTTGTTTTATTCTTTTGTTTGATCTTTTGTTGAAGTTTTTAGGATTTTTTTTCCTTCCATTTTTTTTCTTTCATTATTAACACAAAAATAAAATAAATAAATCAAAATAAAATAAATAAATGAAAAATAATAATAATAATAATAATAATAATTTAAGTGTTTTTCTTGCTTACTCTTTTGTTAATGTTTTTTAGGGTTTTTTTCCCTCAGAACAATTTGATAGTTTTTATTGTGTTGATAGTGATAACAATAATAATTTTTAGTTTTTATTGTATTTTTTTATATCTTTTTTTGTAGTTTTTTGAATTATTTTAATATTTTATTTATTTATTTATTTATTCTTTCATGATAATAATAATAATAATAATAATAATAATAATAATAATAATAATAATAATAATAATAATAATAATAATAATAATATGTTAACTGTTTTTCTTGCTTGCTATTTTGTTCATGCTTTTTATTTTTTTTTCGGTATAATTTGATAACTTTTATTGTTTTGATAGTAACAACAATAATAATTTTAGATGTTAAAACTCCGATGTTGCTATTGTTATAATATTTTAAATTAATATTGCTTTATTTTCCCTTTTTTTTTATTTGCTCTTTGTATTAAATGATTTTTATAATTTTACTATTTGCATAATAATTATTCTAGTTATTAAATTTTTTTTCTTATAAAAATATTTTGCTATTTTTTTTTAATGTTGGTTTGCGCTCTTTTGTGATCTTTATGACGCAACACCTACATTATAAAATATGTAATCTATGCTTGCGTAACAAACTCTACTTAAAATTTTATATATTTTATCTCCTAATCTATAACTTTTATTTAGTTATATCATATAAATTTATCATTATGAATTTAATTATGTTAAATTATATACACAAGATTGCCCGCGGCAACACGCGGGGGCAGTTAGCTAGTAAATTATATTTGTCGCGTCTATTAATGATGATGTCCACTTGATTTTGTTTACCATTTATTAATATCTATAATATCTTTTATTTTAATAATAACAATAAATAGAAAATACACTAATAATATTTTTTGATGAAATTAATTTTATATACAAACATCACATCAACATTCATATGAAATTGAGTAAAAAAATGTGAGGATCTTACTATTTAACTTGTCCGCGAGCTGCGCTAAGCTTTTTTTATATCATAAACTGATTGATTTTTTGCATGTTATAATTGGTTACCTTAATATTTAATTAGTAAAATTATAATAGATAAAATTTGATAGAAATGAGTCCCCCCCCCCCACCCCCCCCCCTCCCCTAAAATGAACATTGTAATATAAAACACAGAGGAAGTGGTTCATATATTTTTTAATTGTAGATAACTTTGGGCAAATTTATCTACCGATTTTGTTTACGTGTTGTCTCGTATTTTTTTACATAATATTAGATCTAAAATATTATACATAAAAATATTGTAAAAGTAATTTTTTAACTAAAACAACTTAAAATCTAATGATTGTAAATATTATTTATGTATAATATTTTAGATCTAAAATATTGTAAAAAATGTTTAATAATTATTATTTTAAATGCATTTTCCATAATAAATTGAATATATAAAAACCTAATATACAATTATTATTATTATTATTATTATTATTATTATTATTATTATTATTATTATTATTATTATTATTATTATTATTATTATTATTATAGTAAGAACCGAAAATTTTGTAAGCTGATTATTTTGCTAAGATATATAGCTTTATAAAAAAAATCTAAGACCATTAAGATTTTATTGTATTTTAAAAAAAATTGTTTATAGGTATGGAGAAGTAAAGGGCAATTGGTTATATTTTTCATTGTAGATAATTTGATCCACATGTGACTTCATATATTTTTATATTTATGTGATATTTGATATGAAATATCATATATAAAAAAAATCACAAAAGTCAACCTCTAAGAAAAATTACATCAACTGATGAATTATATCAATTATTATTGTCTTTGTTATTATCATGATTGTTAAATTGTCACAATTATTATAGCTGTCATTATAAATATTATTATAAATAATTCATATTCTAATTATTATTGTTCATACTATCAATGAAATCATAATTATTGTTAGAAAAAAAATTAAATTATTTTTTGTTTTTAAGATTTATTCCTCATTATATTAAAAGTATTTTAGAACACTGATATGAATTTTTTTCTTCAAAAACAACTAGATTATATATATATATATATATATATATATATATATATTACGGTGTTAATATTAAATAAATATAAAAATATATAATTAATCTCACATTTTTATAAGAAAAAAAACTTACAAATAATCATTATAATTATTTTGAATGTCTTATCTATAATAATTAGAAATTTCAACACCTAAAAGTATTAACAAAAAAGCAATTAAAAAATAAAATAAATGAAAAAATATAAATAAATATTATTAGTTTTTAAAAATTATTTGACTTGAAGAATAAATAAATAAAACACAAAGAGAAAAAATAATAAATATTAATTTTTAAATGATCACCAACACAAATTAAAATTTAAACATCACATAAAAAAACCTTAATAACAGTAGAAATAATATAAATTAGAAACAAAAACTAGGAGCATGTACATATAAACATGGACAAAAATAGGAACCATTTAAGAAATATATATATATATATAGGAATTAAAATGAAATCCAAGATAAAAAATATAAGGGCCGAAATGGAAAACACATATATAATAAATTTCATTTAAAGGACAAAATTGAAACAAATCAAAACTTTGATACCGAAAAAATTAAAGAATTTAACACAAAACCAGAATTAAAAGATTGTGGACGGAAATGAAACTAAAATATATAATCAATTGGAATTGAAGAATACAATTGAAACACATCAAAACTCTGATACTGAAAATATTAAAGATTTCAAACCAATCGAGAAATTAAAAGACCAAGGACCGAAATGAAACTACAATATATATATATATATATATATATATATATATATATATATATATATATATATATATATATATATATATATATTCAATTGCAATTGAATGACCAAATTGAAACAAATCAAAATGTATATAACAGAAATAAGGACCATAAACAATAATAAAAAGATTAGGGACTACAATGAAAAGTCAATAAACAATGGGGGTTGACAGGTGCTTTCGCACTTAGGAGAGAGAAAATGGGAGAAAACTTTAACCGACCATTGACACGTCTCCGGCGATCTTATACCCCCACGAGCTGTACCATGAGGAAGATAACATGGTGGAGAATAATTCTATATGGCGGTAGGGTATTTTTGCATGTCGGAAAACCGCCGCACGTGCCATCCAAAAAATACGTGAGCGCGAAAACGGACGGCGTGTCTGGTGACATGCCAACAGTACCATGTCAGAATATATATTAAAAAAATATAAATTACCAGCACGCCCCTGCAACTAACTCTTGGATTTTGTCTTATATGGGGGTACCATTTTAAAAAACATGTGCAGTTACCTTACTGCCCTTGTGGTTTACTGTTCATTTTTGTCCAAATTGAAACAAATCAAAATGTATATAACAGAAATAAGGACCATAAACAATAATAAAAAGATTAGGGACTACAATGAAAAGTCAATAAACAATGGGGGTTGACAGGTGCTTTCGCACGTAGGACAGAGAAAATAGGAGAAAACTTTAACCGACCATTGACACGTCTCCGACGATCTTATACCCCCACGAGCTGTACCATGAGGAAGATAACATGGTGGAGAATAATTCTAGATGGCGGTAGGGTATTTTTGCATGTCGGAAACCGCCGCACGTGCCATCTAAAAAATACGTGAGCGCGAAAACGGACGGCGTGTCTAGCGACATGCCAACAGTACCATGTCAGAATATATATTAAAAAAATATAAATTACCAGCACGCCCCTGCAACTAACTCTTGGATTTTGTCTTATATGGGGGTACCATTTTAAAAAACATGTGCAGTTACCTTATTGCCCCTGTGGTTTACTGTTCATTTTTGTCCAAATTGAAAAAAATCAAAATGTATATAACAGAAATAAGGACCATAAACAATAATAAAAAGATTAGGGACTACAATGAAAAGTCAATAAACAATGGGGGTTGACAGGTGCTTTCGCACGTAGGAGAGAGAAAATGGGAGAAAACTTAACCGACCATTGACACGTCTCCGGCGATCTTATACCCCCACGAGCTGTACCATGAGGAAGATAACATGGTGGAGAATAATTCTAGATGGCGGTAGGGTATTTTTGCATGTCGGAAACCGCCGCACGTGCCATCTAAAAAATACGTGAGCGCGAAAACGGACGGCGTGTCTGGCGACATGCCAACAGTACCATGTCAGAATATATATTAAAAAAATATAAATTACTAGCACGCCCCTGCAACTAACTCTTGGATTTTGTCTTATATGGGGGTACCATTTTAAAAAACATGTGCAGTTACCTTACTGCCCTTATGGTTTACTGTTCATTTTTGTCTTATTGGGAGGTATTTTTGTATTTAGCCATTTAAAAAAAATATGTGCAATAACCTTAATACCCTCGACGTTAACTGTGTATTTTTTGTCTTACTCATGGGGTATTGTGATTATTTCACTGTGCATAGAAAAGCAAAAAAATCAAAAAGGCCCCCGATCCCAAGGCTAAAAATGCAGTAAACAGAGGGACAAAATAGTAATTTTACTATTTCAATCCAGAGTGTCTGTGAGTCTAGATGAATAGTGCAAAACATTGTTTATTACTATTGAAATCCCTGTCCTCGTTTAACTCGTAAGATAATTTGTTAAATTTTTATATCTTACTCGGTAACAAACTAAAATGAACTCACACACTTAACATTGCATGCATAAATATGATTGATATATTTTTTTTATCGGTTTAAGATTCACAAGTTTAAAACTATCGAAACCGGTATATAAGCTCAACTAGTATACCACTTAGGCATACCAAGTTAATTGATTTCCCATTGATCATCCGTGAAGAACACTTGAAAGTTTTGTAGAAACCAATCGACCAAAGTTTATTTGAAAGTTTTATGGTTGAGACCATAAATAATTTCTGCCAGGTTTTCTTATAATTAATTCCCCTTTCATTATTAGCATGCATGGGCTGGGGCAAGATTCTAATTCACAGTGATTTAGCCCCGATCGACTCATCAACTGATCACTGTTCTTTTCCTAAGAACTAATATGAACTTTCTGATGGGGAGGGTAGCATGCATGGCGAGTGATGGCGAACCCATTGTTTTTCTTGAGAAACATAATCACATAGAGAGTTCTCCAGTACTTTTAATTTCCGGCCAAAAGGGAACGTCCATGCCCTAACTATCCACCCCATCAAAGCTTGATCATTCTAGCTCTGGCTACTCGTGACTATGAATGGGATAGGCATGCTTGGAGATCAATTTGCTAATTAGTGCTCTCTTTCGAAAGAACTTTTCATTATATAAAATTAATTTCAAGATTTTTATTCGAGTTTCCCTTTCAGCAAAACATTGTTATTTTCTTTCAAATTATTTCCTCGATCTGAAATAGATTTTAATTATTAAAATTCTATTTTACCTTAACTTTATATGCTCCATATTGCCTCAATTTTAGGCCCACTATCCTATTCATTTCTTTTATCCCAGATTAATTCCCTTAAGAAACTCATTTGGCTGGATAAAATTAATTCACAGGGAAGTTTGGGATACACAAAATTAGATTTTAGAAAAAATAAAGTTCATTTATTTTAAAATACATAAATAAATAAGTATCAAAAGATCAGTTTTCTCAGTGCTCACCCTACTTATCCATTACAAGTAATTTCTTGGGAGGATTATTATGTCATCTCCATACACTGCACTTGCTAATTAATTATTAGTGTTAGTGGTCGTGCATGGATTGATAGGGAGAGAAATCGTTGAGAAATGTAGTCCGTGTGTGTGTGTGTGTAGAGAGAGAGAGAGAGAGAGAGAGAGAGAGTATGTGTGTATGTATGTGTGTATGTATAGACACGCATACATACTCTCTGTGGGTGAGATAGTACATAGTACATACTGTCTACACACACACACACAGATACTGTATTTCTTAAATGAAGTACATGGTAGACAAATCAAGGGCGGTATGCAGCGGGCACAGAGAGAGGCAGCAGCGAATACATCAATCATATTTTATGGTGTAAGAAGATAGGGTAATTAAAGATTGATTAAATCAATAATATAATACATGCATCTATATAAATGAAGATGGTGATGGATATTCAAGAGAAATGGACCCCCGATGGTGTATGCTAAAGCAAATTAAGAGATAACTAAGGAAATGGAAGAAGCAAAGGGTGCTCGTAATAATGGCAGCTAGCTTGGTAGAGGACCGCAAGTCAAAAGAAACAATATTATCAGCTTCGATCGAATGACGCATCTCGCTATGATTGTAACAGCCACCTTTTGCTGCTCAACACACTAATTAAGTTTAAAAAGAGAGGTTGAATTCAGCCATCCATGCCTATCAGAGGACAGTTTCGGCTAAAGCAAGCCTGTACGTGGGTTTTTTTAAAGCAGGAATATATATAATAATGACTGCTAAAAAAGAAGGCTTTATGGTAGGGAAAGAGATGATCTTTAGGGTTCAGGATGGGCCAAGGAGTCGAGATGACACACGCAATCTTAGCAAGCGCAGCCTTGTTGGTTGATTAATTTGATCCAGTTAACCTGTTAGGCTATCTACTTGTATTTGAATATTCGCTAAGCCATATCCATATACAGTTCCAGTTGATTAAAACAAGGTTGCAGGAAACTCTGCAAATTCAAATATGGCGATCAGAGATGAAGTAGAGTTTGAACAAACTCTACCAATCTCATGGGCTGCTGATGTGGTCCTAACAGCTTTCTACGTCTCTCGGATGCTGCTGATGCGTAGGTTTTGTGCCCGGATGTACATTCTGCGTAACATATAGTAAAGAGTGGCCCCTTGCCTATCGAGACCTCTGCAAGTGGAGATACAAGTAGTTGGACTGGTCTTGGCTCCAATTTCCAGTGCACAATGGTTTCAAATTTGTGTCAGATAAGTACATATGCAGACAGGGAAAGCATCGATTAATTTATTTGAAAAGCATTGCTAAAAAACACCCCCACTACGAACAAGGTCTGAGTTGTGGTTGCCCTCCTCCCGATGCCCTTTCTCCGAGTAAATTTCTGACCCCTTGTTTTGGCTTCCGTGACAGTTTTAAGAGAGGGAGAGCCCCATGTTTTATATAATGATTTATGAATTGAGAGATTAGAGCGTCCAGCAAATCAAACAAAAGGATACGTAGGGTAAGCCCTAGGCGAGTTATTAAATAATGCTGTACAGTGCTGCGCCATTAGGGCTCTCCAGATTTCTTTTTAAGCACTAGTTTAATATTTTAATGTTCAAAAACCTCGCAGATCCAGCACATACACTAGATTCCCTCGTCTTCTACACAGCTTGTGCTATGAGAGAGAGAGAGAGAGAGAGACAGTGAGAGCATTTTTGAAGGGCTGCAGCGAAGGAGGGCCTCTCTTTTCTTCTGTGTCTCCACGTACTTGCACCAAAAGGTTAAGGTAATTTCATTTTGCTCTCTGTGTTGTGCTTTCTTTGCATCATAACTGGCTTCTCATGGTCTAAAGAGCTTTTGCTTTTACTCGGTTTAATCAATGACACTATTCGAATCCCCTTTCTGGAAGCTGCTTTTGTGTTTTACAAGTCTGATATATGAAACCATCTCCTACTGTTTCAGAACAAAGCTCGAGTGTTCCGCATCTTCAAGTGTTCATATGTGAACTTGAATGGGGTGTTCTCTTGGTGGGTACATGTTAAAGCTAAACAGTGTATTGGTCAACATATACTCCGAGAGGCCAACAGAAGAAAATAGGTGTGCAGTCTGACTGACAGAGGCCCACAATGAGTGGTGATATGTACGCACACCACATGCAAATTTCTCCTTTGTGAGCCTTACTGTTGCATTCATCTTCTGGCAATAGTTATCGGTCAGAACTGCGCATTTTAACATCACTGTCAGCTTAAATTAATGGGAGCAGAGAATCAAATCCAATGAAGAAAGGAGGAGCTCACCTTCTTTTCTTGACTGCTACATATTTAGCCAAGTATGGTTCCTGTAAGGGCATGTGATGCAAATAATGAAGGGCCTTTATCACCTCCCAGTCTGTGACATTACTCCAAGTACAGCTACATAGAGGTACTAAAGCGGTAAACTTTTGCAGAGAAGAATATTGCCTTCTAAGCATAGCTTTCTAAGAAAAAGTTGCATTCATGGCCATGGATGAAGAAGGGTCGCGTGCTGGTAAACTTCCTCAAGAACCTCCTAGCGGCCTCACCATCAAGATTTCTACTTCTGGCAGCAAAACTGGTAAAAACATCTCAACTCCCCTAGGTTGTTCGAATTCAGATTCAAATTCTCCAAACTTGAAAAACTCAATTGAATCATCCCCATATAACTCCCCACTAGTGTCACCACCTTCATCAGCCTTTGTTTCAGCCTTACAGTCACCGTACATATCACCAAGGGCTATAACCCCCAAACCCCTAGAGAACCCGACCCCACCTGAGAACCCAACACCAGTCTCCCACTCCTCGCCACCATTCTCATCATACCGTGGTTCACAATCAGATGACATACCAAGCAGCTCTTACACTCCCCCATCAGACCAATATGAATACTCTGATGACCCCACAGAGGCCAAGCTCAAGTATGTTACTTGTGTTCCAGTCCCAGATCCTGCTCCTCCTAGAATCTCGTTCTCTTTTCCAGTCCCACGCATTTCCTTCAAAGGGCCTGTTTCTCCAGCTTCCAATGCCAAACTCAGGAGCTGTGATGTTTACATTGGATACCACGGTCAGAATCCTAATCTTATGCGCTTCTGTAAGTGGCTTAAATCAGAGCTAGAGCTTCAGGGAATTGTTTGCTTTGTTGCGGATAGAGCCAAGTACTCGAATACTCAGAGCCATGAGATTGCTGACAGAGTTATCTGTTCTGTGACTTATGGAATTGTGGTCGTGACTAGCTCTAGCATCCTCAATCATCCCAGCTTGGAGGAGATTAGATTCTTCGCTCAGAAAAAGAACCTGACTCCAATTTTCTTCAACACGGGCCTTGCTGAGATCACTGGTCTTATCAACTGCAATTCAATTGATAAAGAGTGCAGAGAAGTGATTGACGGGCTAGTGAAGTTTAATGAGTTGAAGCTGGAGGTCAACGAGGGTAACTGGAGGAGTTGTGTAGCTAAAGCTGCTGGGATATTAAGAGCAAAGCTCGGGCGAAAGAGTGTGGCCGACAAAGCTGCAGAAGGATTTGAGGAGATTCCATTTCCAAGGAACAAGTGTTTTGTAGGACGAGATAAGGAGATTATGGAGATTGAGACTGCATTATTTGGATGTACTGATAATTCTGAACATGATTATGCTATGTCGATCATTAGAGGAGAAACCAGTGGGCAATCTGAGGGCCTAGCAGATGAAGAAAGTGAGACTTTTAGCAGCCGGGGAGGGAGATTTATTAACTTGGAATTGGGAGGGAAGTGCAAAGAACCGACATTGGAGGCTTGGGTGGAGCCAATCACGGGAAGGAATTCATTGAAAAGATCAAAGTACAAGAAATCGAAAAGTGGGAATGACAAGACCCTGGATAGCAGTGTGTTTTGTATAAATGGCGTTGCTGGCATTGGAAAGACAGAGCTTGCACTTGAATTTGCTTATAGATATTCTCAGAGGTATAAAATGGTCTTATGGGTTGGCGGGGAAGCTAGATATTTCAGGCAGAACTTAT
Source organism: Salix suchowensis (assembly GCA_029030765.1). Taxonomy (NCBI): domain Eukaryota; kingdom Viridiplantae; phylum Streptophyta; class Magnoliopsida; order Malpighiales; family Salicaceae; genus Salix; species Salix suchowensis. Next base: position 152,137 of record CM054995.1, on the reverse strand, counting down.
TGAATCTATCACAGAATCTGGGGTTGGATGTGAGTGCTGATGCCGAGAAGGAAAGAGGAAGGATTCGAAGCTTCAAAGAGCAAGAAAATGAAGCATTTGAGAGAATCAAAAGGGAATTGTTTCGAGACATGCCATATCTGCTCATTATTGACAACCTCGAGACAGAAAGAGACTGGTGGGAAGGGAAGGATCTGCATGATTTGATTCCAAGGAACACTGGAGGGACACATGTGATCATCACAACAAGACTATCCAAGACGATGAACTTTGACATAATGCAGCTGCCACCACTGGAATTGACTGATGCAATGGTCTTAATGAGAGGGAAAAGGAAAAGAGATTATCCAACTGAGGAGCTTCAATTTCTTCACAGGTTTGAAGAGGAATTGGGAAGGTTGAGCTTTGGCTTGTGGTTGGTTGGATCACTTCTTTCTGAGCTTGCAATTTCTCCATGTGCACTTTTCGAAGCTGTGAACCAAATTCCGGTGGCAGATGAACCTAATTACTCCTTTACGAGCATGAGTGATGAGCAGTACTGTAAGAGCAATCCTTTCCTCATGAAACTTCTCCATTTCAGTTTCATTATCTTACAGCAAACCAATGGAAGAAAGAACCTTCTGGCCTCGAGAATGCTTCTTGTTGGTGCTTGGTTCGCCCCAGCTCCAATTTCCGCAGCTTTGCTGGCCACTGCTGCTAAGAAAATGCCCGCAATTGGAAATGGATTCCGAAAATGGACCAAATGCGTGAGCCTCGCATTTTCTTGCTGCTCTGGGTGTGGATTAGCACCTCAAAGCGAAGAAGATTCAGCCACTCTTCTTGTTAAGCTAGGCTTGGCACGGAGAGCCAACAGACAGCCAGGTTGTTGGATTCAATTCCACCCGATAACTCAAGTTTTTGCAAGAAGAAAAGAAGGATTATCCGCAGCCAAGGCTACAGTCCAGGGAGTGAGGAAAGTTGGCTATCCATCCATCAACACAAGTCATCTGTGGGCATCTGCATTCCTTGTCTTTGGATTCAAATCCGAGCCTCCGCTTGTTCAACTGAAGGCTATTGATATGGTTTTGTACATAAAGAAGACAGCTGTGCCGCTAGCAATTAGAGCCTTCACAACGTTCTCGATGTGTAATTCAGCATTGGAGCTTCTAAAGGTGTGCACTAACGTGCTTGAAGAGGTAGAGAAGTCATTTGTATCTCAAATACAGGACTGGTGTCATGGCTCACTTTGCTGGAAAAGGAACATCCACGGACATCAAAGGGTAGATGAATACTTGTGGCAAGATGTGACATTGTTGAAGGCTTGCTTGCTTGAGACTAGAGCGAAGTTGCTGCTTAGAGGTGGTCATTTTGATGGTGGTGAAGAGCTGTGCCGGACTTGTATAAGCATCCGGACAGTGATGCTTGGTCACGATCATGCTCAAACATTGGCTGCCCAAGAAACACTAGCAAAGTTGGTTAGAATGAGAAGCAAAGTATGATCCTTGTAATCTCTATCAAAGAAAGAATGGATTATCAGATGCCATGGAGAGCTCAGTTTTGTTCACATTGTAATCATGTTCTTAGCTAGAAACATAACCATTAAGTTGCTCATAATGTAGTTTTCTCCACTGCACATTATAACATTTACTTCGAGTTGATGAAACCTTAATTTGTTTGTCACTTTCTGTATAATTTTGCATGAAAATATGTTCAATTAGGATTTTTTTTTATTATTATTATTCCTTGGAAGTGTGGATTAGAGATTAGAAATTGAAACAAGAACACTTCTTGGATGTAACCCAATGAAAGCAAAGGGATTGAAAAGGACAGGTGAAAACAACAAACAAGGGAGGTGGTTGAGAATAGTTTAAGGTTTTTTTTTTTTGTCTAAATCTGAATTATCATAGTTCTAAATGACAGCTTAGAAAAAAAGGTAATTTCCATACCACAACTTAGAAAAGAATGTTTGCAGAAAGATTCACCATCATGAGGAGAACCTTTAAGCTTAGCCTGGAAGATGACATGATGAACAACGTCCCTGCCAAAAAGCATTTGTGCAGACACCACTTCCACAGTCTCAAGATCAGCACCTTGATTAACATTACACTCATAAGGAAATTTATCCAAAGAATGAAAAGTATAGTGTATGTAAATGTATTTACTTAATCCTGAGGATGGAAATCAAAACGTCAATAAAAATGAAGAGACCTCAACCCTTTGTAATCATCATCCTCACAGTACTTCTCCTCCTTCTCATCTCGATTTTCAACCTCATTCCACTTTTCCAGCACAAAAACATGCTTTCATCTCCCATCTCTCTTTTTCGAGCCCATTTTCCAATCTGCCTGCCTGAAACTTGAAACGTTACTCCCAAAGGGATCAAAATCGGGATTTCACCGTTTCCTTAATTGTTATTTATTATTTAAGTCCATGGCCTGGCCTGGCCTGGCCGTTTTATTTATTCCTCTTCATAGTAACGTGTACAACTACTAGTTATCAAAACTGAAGAATGAGAATAATGTGTGGGTTTGGGAGGAAGAAGGTTTAAAGGAAATGGCTAAAGAGTATTATCAGAAACTTTTTCGGCCGGATAATGAAGAAACCCAGGTTACTAGCAGACTAGAAGGTTATTTTCCTATGATCGAGCCTATTTACATGGATCAATTAGCAGGCCCGGTTCTAGATGATGAGGTCAGAGCAGCTATATTTGATATGAAGCCTTACAAGGCCCCGGGGCCGGATGGATACCAGCCGATTTTCTATCAGTCTCAATGGCAGGTGGTTGGACAGTCAGTTTGCAGATATGTTAGAGAGGTTTTTGCAGGTAGAGTGGATGTGGCTAGAATCAACCATTCATATTTGGTTCTGATCCCCAAAATTCAAATACCTGAGTATCTAAATCAATTTCGCCCTATTGGTCTATGCAATGTGATATTTAAGACAGTGACTAAGGTGATAGTTGGGAGGCTGAAAAGTTTGATGCCGAAGTTGGTTAGTGAAGTTCAGAGTAGTTTTGTTCCAGGAAGGCACATTACAGATAATATTATTGTTGCGCAGGAAATTATTCATTCCATGCGTAAAATGAAGGGAAGAAAGGGTTATATGGCTATCAAAGTCGATCTTGAAAAAGCCTATGACCGATTAAGCTGGAGTTTTATTAGAGATACTCTATATGCTGCTAGGATTCCTGGGGACTTAATACGAGTCATTATGCAGTGTATCGAATCTCCGACTCTTAGCGTCCTGTGGAATGGAAGCGCAACTCATCAGTTTGCTCCTAGAAGAGGTATAAGACAAGGAGATCCTTTATCCCCATATATTTTCGTGCTTTGCCTGGAAAGGTTAACGCAGTTAATAAATCGGAGTGTAGAGTGTAATAGTTGGAAGCCTTTCAGTGTAAGAAGAAATGGGTTGAAGATTTCTCACTTATGCTTTGCGGACGACATGCTGTTGTTTGCGGAGGCAAACATGGAGCAATTGGAGAATGTTGTAAAATGCCTTGACTTGTTTTGTTCAGCTTCAGGGCAAAGAGTAAGTGTGGAAAAGACAAGAATATTTTTTTTCAAGAATGTGTCAAATTCCTTGGCCAATGATATTCACAGGAGGAGTGGATTCCAAATCACAACAGATTTGGGAAGATATTTGGGGGTCCCATTACTTCATCAGCGTATTACTAAACAGACTTATGGGTACTTACTAGAGAATATGCAAAAAAGGTTAACTGGATGGAAAGCTATCAATCTGTCCTTGGCAGGAAGGATCACGCTTTGCAAAGCAGTGTTAGCAACTATGCCATTATATCCCATGCAAGCTGCAGTTATCCCGAAGCAGACGTGCAATGAGATAGAAAAATTGTGCAGGAGATTCATTTGGGGTCAGAAGGAAGGAAAAGATAAGATGCACCTGGTGAACTGGAAGACTATGTGTCAACCAAAGGAGGAGGGTGGAATGGGGATAAGAAAAATGGAGGTGATGAATAGAGCGTTTATAATGAAATTGGCTTGGGGAATGCTCCATGAAAATAGTCTATGGGTTCAATTTCTAAAAGATAAGTATATGAACTCAGTCGGAGGAGAAGGTCTGTCGTTGGCGAGCTCGAGAGATTCAGTGTTGTGGAAATCTATTTGTAGGGAATGGGAAGTAGTAAATCAGAATGTCAGCTGGAATCTGGGAGATGGTAAGACAGTGTTATTCTGGAAAGATAATTGGTTAGAGAATAATGGTCCTCTAATAAACCATATAAATCCGGGAACTCAGGTTGATACTATAAACCATACAGTGGCGAATATGGTGGACAGTTCAGGCAATTGGAAATGGGAGGAGTTTGCTCACCTACTCCCGGTACAAACATTGATGGGTATTGTTGGGTACATTCCTCCTAGGCAGGATGCAGATGCAGACTCAATGATATGGAAGCAAACCTCTGATGGGCAATTTACAGTTAAAACAGCTTATTTGGCAGAAGTGGAAGGGGAGACGGTGCATGGAGATCCTATGTGGAAGATTATTTGGAAGTGGAAAGGCTTGGAGCGGATTAAAATTTTCCTATGGACCGTAGCTCATAACGCTGTTATGACTAACGAGTTGAGGTGGAGAAGAAGGATTACCGATAATAGATACTGTTGTTATTGTGGTAATGAAGTGGAAAATTTAATTCATGTTTTAAGAGATTGCCCGAAAGCAAAGAGAATTTGGGAGGGATTTGTTGGGATAGAGGAAAGGGAGCTGTTTTTTAGCCAAAACCAGTATACATGGATTATTTCAAACCTAACTTCCAGGAAGAAATGTATGCGTTATGGAGAGTGGCAGTTGGCATTCGGCATAACGATATGGTATATTTGGAAGGAGAGATGTAATAGAACGTTTGGCGGAGACCAGGGTAGTTGGTTTAAGACTACTCTCGCGATAAAAAGAATGATTGAAGATAGTTCGATGCTGCGGAGGGGAGAGAATGGCCAAAATGAAGGTAAGGAGGTTGATCACATAGGTTGGAAGTATCCAGCTAATGGATGGATCAAACTCAACGTTGATGGATGTAGTAAGGGTAACCCCGGCATGGCGGGTGCGGGAGGAGCTATTAGAGATAATATGGGATCTTGGATTGGGGGATTTGCCAGAAATATTGGTATTTGCTCTTCCGTTATGGCGGAACTATGGGCGATCTATATTGGTCTTCACTGGTATGGACTAAAGGTTTTAGAAAAGTGTTGTTGGAATCGGATTCGGGTGGTGGCACTTGGGCTTATTACGGGAGATTGTGTGAAGATGGATAGAAATTATAATCTGATCATGCATATTAGAGCTATGTTAGGCAGGGATTGGGAAATTGTAACGGGTCATGTTTACAGGGAGGCCAACTGTGTGGCCGATTGGCTAGCTAATTTTGGGTTAAAGAGAGATTTGATAGATAGGGGAGCAGATATTATAACTGACCCCCCGACAGGACTTTATCTTTTGCTGTATTATGACCTAATTGGATCTACGATTCCTCGATTAATTTAGCTGGGCGTAATGCCCCGATTATTACCAAAAAAAAAAAAAAAAAAAAAAAAAAAAACGAAGATTATCTTTTGTAAGTTTACATTTCTTTGGAGTCCTTTGATTAAGCATTTGCCAGCTCTGAGGAACCCGACCCGACCAAGAAAGAGCCTTTAGGAGCTTTCATCATGTTCGTATGACGCAATGCATGACTGCTCTCATTCTGAGTATTGCCAGAAGTCGCTGCAGAAATTTTCAGAGTTATTTTGAGCACATGGCCGGTACTTGTACTAGCCTAATAATTGGCATGCCTGGATTATACATCATCATCATCATCATCTTTATTGACCACCATTAAATGATCTTGCCCATCAGCCAAGTACAGGATTCAAAGCTGATGGATTAGCAGAATCAGTATCTCCACACGCTAAGAACCTCTCAAGTATCTGGAGAACCACCTTTCCAGATCCAGAAGCTGGGCGATAGTTCACAGGAGCTATTTAAGCCCTCACATCCAAATTAACGAAGTTGATCGTTGTTTAGAATTGCAACTCATTTGATCTTCCACAGCAAGTACAGCCATTGACGCCATTTCCTTGTTCAAATACCTTCCCTTCTCGATCCAATATCCTCCCTCAACTTTTAATTAGTGGTGGATCATTAAACTGAGTTAAATCCCAAGGCTGGTACCATTTGCATCAATATAAAGAGGACCTACTTCACCAGCATCCTCAGGATGAATTGGTGACACCCTTTGCATTTTTCCTTCATTGAAAGCATTCTCTGATCAATATCCTGAGCAGGCAAGCTTGAAACAGAGACCCAGTTTGTACCTTTCATCAATCAAGCTCTTCTGACATGCAATGAGGTGCTGCAGCACAAATATTCACCGCCAACTTTGTCATTCTTGGCTTAATTCTATATCTTGTTACCAGAACCTGCTGTCCACTTAAATATTGCATTCGATTCCATCCAATAACTCGAGTTTTGCAAGGAGAAAGAGAACTGGTAACCCTTTGATCAATTCACCCATGGTCATAGGCATTTTGTCTTCAGATTCAAATACAAACCCAGATTTCCCACTGAACTTATTATGGTTTGTACACAAACAATACAGGAGTTGTGCCACGGTTCACTTAGTTGGAAAAAAGAAAATGATGGGCTACTCACCAGGCAAGATGTGACATTGTTGAAGGCTAATTTACTTGAGATTAGAGCAAATTTGCTACTTCCAGGTGATCATTTTGATAGTTGTGAAGAGTTATGCGGGGCTTGTGTAAAGCATATGGACTGTGATGCTGAGCTACAATCATGCTCAAACTTTGGCTGCCCAAGAAACACTAGCTGAAAAGGCTAAATCGAATGAGAAGCAAAGTGCGATGCTGGTAATCTCCATCAATGAAAGAACCAAACATCGTACCATGGAGAGCTCAGTTTTGCTTACATGGTAATAACCTATGTTTAGTTTGAAATATAAGCATGAAAATAAATATAATTTATAGTAGTTCTCACTTTACATCATAACATCAACTCCAAGTTGAAGAACCCTTGGTCAGTTTTTGTATATACAAGATGTTCAATCGAATGAAAAGAACAGGAGATAAAACAACAAAGTGGTAGTTGAGAATAGTTAAGTTACTTGTCTGAATCTGCATGATCAAAATTTAAAAGGTCCCCGTGTAGTAGATAGAAGGTGTCTGGTCTAGACTCTACAACGACAGTTTCATAACCTCCTCCATCATCATCCATCTATTACCTTCTCCTACCTAAGTAGTAGATAACTTGATAAATAAATAGATTAAGGAGCTAAGGTACAGTAAAACACAAATACTATCATAAACAACAAGACATTGAAAACAATGGAGAATCCCTCTTGTCCATGTCCAGAAACATACTTACATAAAAAATGGTATCACAAGACAGGAAGGAAGTAATTGTTGAGATTCACACTAAACTACATTGTTGACTTTAAGTCATAAGTAATTTTTTCCAGTCTCATTTTGTCTCAAGAACCGAAAAGAGACGAACTTTCACATTCCAAAAAAAACAGAACAAAACCAAATCACACAAAACTCTTCACAAGAATCATTATAATGAAAAATAATAAAGCAATCAATGAAACTATGTAAAGTCAGTTCCTTTCAAGGACTCCAATTTTACTTGATAAATTGACCACCACCATCACCAGATGCTGATAAAGCTCCATATGAACCGGACACATAGCCTGACCCGACCAAAGCTGCTTCCTCGTCGGCAACCAGCAACCCGTCTGAGTTCCTCAAAAAAGCATGGGCCGCACATACCAGAAACCCAATTAGAACACCCCCAAACCAAATTCCAGTCTGACTCGCTTAGCCAAACACCCAAAACAGAAACCAAAATCAAACCAATTAAAACCAGGCGATCACTCACATCGTAGCCCCCATAACACCAATGGGTCTTCTCTAAAGAAGTAGAGGAGAAGCCAGAGAGACAACACAGAAGCAAATATTAGGAGGGAAACTGGAGACCCGATTAGAGATAAAGCTCCACAAGCAGAGATGATTATTAAGTAATTGACTCTGAAATAGTGGAAATTGGCCCGGAGTTGGGTCAAGGCAGTGGCGAATGAGTCAGGTCGGGTGAAGGATCCGGAAGTGAAGAGCTCGGGCCAGGGGCGGAGTATGGAGAAGGAGGAGGTGAAGTTTTGGAGTGACCGAGAAATGACGTCCCCGGCGGAGATGGGGATGGTTGTATAGGTGGTGGTTGAGGGTGGTGGTGGATGTGACATGGTGTTTAGGATGTTTTTCAGTTGACCCAACAACCCTTCAAAACCAAATTCTGTATGTGCTTGGATTGGTAGGTGAGAAATTGTTGACTTTTAAGTATTTGCTTGTTTAGTCACGTGAATCATCCCTAGATAATCTCAATCTGACTAATTGAGTCCTATATTATCAATTTGATTCATTGAGTCCTATTTAATTAAAGTAATAATCATGATTATGTGATGGAATATGGAGATGATGCAGTAGTAGACTCGAAGTGCTTTTATTACGTTTTCAAAATAAATAAATAAATAATGTTTTTTTTTCATTTCATATTGTTTTTGTAATTGACAAATTGTCTTGATGGCATTTTAGTCTTTTAATTGAAATATAATAATACTTTAAATAAAAAAAAATATTGACGTGTGTGGTGTCTCCTAATGACTAAATATCAAGAAGATGTTTGGTGCGTCCTCTTCATGTTGATACGACACATTTAATTGTGACATGTATAATAGAGCTCAAACAAAAAAAAACTTCTTTTCTATTCTTATTTGAAAAAACCCATGTATGTGCTCTTGTAAGGTTAACTTATTCTAGAAGATAGATGAGTTTTTCACGACTCGTGTATTGTTATAAAAATATACTCCCAATTAAATATTTAAGATAACTCTAATAATTTTTTGGGTTAATTATTGATTTTAAAATATCAACATACTTATAGGTCTAGTATTTATACAAAACTATTTTTTGTTAACTCTTATGAATTAAAAAAAAATGATTATTGAAATATTGGTAATAATCCTAAAATGTATACAAAAACTATTTTTTGGGGTTTAACAAAACGAAAACAAACACACCATATTTTTATTTTTCCAGCAAAAATATAGATTTATTTTTTGATATATTTGATCATATGCAACATGAACAAACACATTTTTATAGAAATATATTTTTTTAATATTTTTTAGGTCCTATTTGGCAAAACTAGATTTTTATTCAAAATGAAACTGTTGAAACAAGCTTAAGGAGGTATTTTCCAAACACACCTATAAATCAAGAAATGCTTAACAAAAAAAAAAAGAAGAGGAAATAAATAGGTCTTTAATATGAGGTTAAATTTTGATCAGAGCAGGTTGACTCAATTAAGTTGACCCAGTCAAGTTAACCTGAGAAGAAAGTCAACATAGATTAAACTTTAAAAAAACTTAAAAAAATAATCAAACAAAAAGATCAAACACATGAACAATGAAGAACACAAAGAAAATTCATCAACGAACCTAGTAACATGAATGTCAAGTCAGACCAGTTGTCAAGCAACGAAAGCCATAATTATGTTCACAATCAAGAATCAAAGGTCTACATTGGCTTCAATTATTACTCAAACATCATGATTTAGTATAAACTAGTTAATTGCCTGCATTACGTTGCGGGCCAAGTAAATATTTTTTATAATTGTTAGGATTAAAATAGTTAATAGATTTTGCTAGTTAAAAAATAAAATATAATATTTATATATGCAAAGTTTGATATAATTAAACACATTAACACATCCTATTATAATAACAATAACATCGAAGGCTTAACATCTAAAAATATCATTACTATTATTGCTAAAACAATAAAAATTATTAAATTATTCCGAAGAGAAAAAAACTTTGAAACATTAATAAAAGAAAAAGTAAGGACAAAAACTAAAATTATTATTATAATAATTATTATTGTTATTGCGTGAATAATGGGAAAATAAATTCAATAAAAGAATAAAAAAGCCCAAAAAAATTAACAAAAGAGCAAACAAAATAAAAATGAATAAAAATAAAAGTTATTAGCTAAAAAAATCATTTGACATGAAAATAAAAAAAACTAATAAAAACCAAAAGAAAAAAACAAAGGAAAACAAATAAGAAATATCAATTTTCAAATGATCATAAACACAAACTAAAATTTAAGAACAAAATTTTTGAAAAAAATTGTCATATCAACAAAAGAGAAAATAATAAAAATTAAAAACTAAAACTAAAGACAAACATATATAAACATAGACAAAAATAGGAACTATAAAATTAAAGGAATTAAAATCAACTCAAAAGTATAAGGGCCGAAAACAAAACCAAATATATTATCAATTTCATTAAATGAAAAAAATTGAATAAAGTATAACATCTACACATGCAAGATAATGAAACACATCAACACATCCTATTATAATAACAGGAACATCGAAGTCTTAACATCTAAAAATATCATTACTATTACTGCTAAAACAATAAAAATTATTAAATTATCCCAACGAAAAAAATCGAAAACTTTAAAAAAAGAGGAAGCAAGAAAAAAAAACTAAAATTATTATTCTTATTGCATTAATAATGGGAAAAAAATTCAATCAAAGAAAAAAAAAGGTCAGTAACTTTAACAAACAAAAAATGAAAAAACAATATAAGAAAAAATAATAATTTGAAGTCAAAATAAATAAATAAAAACAATAAAGATCAATCAAAAGAAAGAAAAATGAAAAACAAAATGCATAAATGAAAAAAAATATAAAAAAAGCAAACAAAATATGAAAATAAAATAAAATTATAAGCAAAAACAATACATAGTAGGCGCGCTTGAAGGGGTCGAACCCCTCCCCACCTGCTTAGAAAACAGACTCCTTTCCATTGAGCTACGGGCATTTCATCTATGTGTACTCTGAAAAAATTAAATCAAACATGAAGAAATCAAAAATGAATCAAAATTAGGACTAAAACTAGCACTCAAGACAAATGTTATTCGAGATAAAAAACTAAGAACGAGAAACCCAAATTTGCCAAGAAAACACAAACAATGTTAAAACCCCCAAAAAAACATATTTGAAAAAAAAAATGGACTAAACAAAAACAAAAAAAAAATCAAAATTATTTTTCAAACTATGTCACCAAATTAAAACACAAAGAATGCTTAAATAATACAAGCTCTAAAATCTATATTTTGACATTTTATAACGCTAAAACATAGCTTAAGGACTTGGAAACATGCATCAATTAAACATATAAAAACATTAACAATAAATTGTCATATTTAGCAGTTTCTAAGCCAAGTAACTATAGCATACAAAAAAATATTTAAACATGTTAACACATTGCATTTAAATGAGAAAAAGAATAAATATGGAAGGCCCCATGGACCTCACCCTTAAAGTTTATAAGAGTATACCTTATCAGCTTGTAACCTTCAAGCAATAATTGTTAACACACTCCAATGCTCTTTTTTTTTTTTTCTCTCCAAACACAAACTAGAGTTTCTTCCATTTATTTCTTTCCCTCCTTTCCTTCCTAATTACTTCAACTTTTTATAGGTTAAACCAGAGACTTTAGATTAGGGTTCTGACATACCAAAACCTGATTGGTTTCACTGGTTTTTAAATTTAAGTGGTTTAATTGCAAACCAAAGGTCAATAGGATGTGTTTTTAACATTTCATGGCTTGTGTAAGTGAGTGTCTTAGTCAAGATTAACTAGTCACTTTCATGACTTTATCGAAGTAACTCTGATGTCAGCGTTATCTGAGATCATTTGAACTTGATAGAGAGGGTGTATACCTTTCTATTGGATCCGCTCTTGCATAATATAAAGGTATGTAACTCTATATTTATTTGCTTAAAAGTGTCAACCTAATCAGCACAACACTTGAACATGCAGTATCAGAGACAAGATAATGTGATGATCAATGAAGAGCATGAAACACAAATGTTTGGTTCCAAGATAATAGGGTTGTAAAAGGGCTGCTTCTTAGTTGAACAATAGTTGTTATAGTGTTAGAGGTGGTAAAAAACATGGCATCCAATCGTTTGCCTATTTGATGAGCCAAAGAAAATGCATATTGTTAGTTTTTGGTCCGCAATTGGTTCAATTAAGTCTTTACTTCATCTTCAAAATTTAATTTTCATGCAATTAAACTTCTCATTTCACTAGCTTAGCGTTCCCAAGTCTAACTTTAAACCCAACTTTTCAATTAACACTCAAATTGTCTCTAAGACCTAATTGTTTTGGCAAAGTCCTCAATAATAAGTTGGTGTTTAATTGTATGATTGTATATTTTTATTACCATTTAGTTAAATTGAAAATATGTTTAGAGAAAAACAAATTATAACCCTACTGAGTCCATAATATGGTTCATGGTTTTGACGTGTTATATCTAGTTTATAGGTTTGACGAGTTGACCCAATGAATAAATATTGTTTTTTTTACTTGTTCCTTTAGTTGTTGTTTTTTTAAATTATCCTTGAATATTAGATTGATTAAGAAGTAAATTGCATGTTTTATTTTTGTTTGTTTTCTATAAGATTATCATTTTCTCAAATAATTTTTTATTTTTAGGTGGATGCTAAATGTTGTCACCCTATATTTTTATCATATAATTAAAGAGAATATTAAAAAATCTTATTAAACTCAATGTAGTCCGCAGCACAAGTTCCTTGAAATTCATTCAATCTGTCATTGTCTCATCACTTTTTTTTTAAAAAAAAAACAATTATCATCATTAAAATAAAAGTCATGTTTATACATATTTGATGAACTCATGAAATTAGAGCTAGATCCTACTTGGTTTAATTGGGAAGTAGAACCCAGGAAATAAATTACAAGGTTTGAAATTATTCACACATTGTTTAGCCTTGCTCCTCATGTCATCTTCTTCCTTACTCCTCGTGTCATCTTATTCCTTGTCATGGTGTTCATAGCTTTGAATCAAAAAGAAGCTGCTTTTTCTTCTGATGCTGAACACCGACTTCTAGCCAGCAACTGTCATCTTCCGTGTACTGGATCAGCAGAGTCCACTAATATACAGCTGCCTGCTATACATCGACTAATATATATATATATATATATATATATATGCTCTTAATAAAATAATCTAACGTGTCCAAATAAAAAAATATTATATTATAATATCTAATTTACTTGAATTATTAATTTTTGTTATATTATTATAATTATTAAATTTATAATATTTAAAAAAATAATATACATATATATATATTACAAAACACATAAACGTTGTGGGTTTTTGCACTGTACACACTCTCACAGATCACTGTGGATTGTGGCAGTGCAGGGACGAAAATAGGTCTCAGCCTCAGGCGTGTGGTATTTATTTAATGGGGTTGTTTTCGGTTTTTGGCTTTTTTTTTTTTATTCAGCCGCAATGTGCACAGTACAATCACGAATTAACCCCTAGAAAACGACAAAATAGCGCACAGGGACGAGGGGCGCTGTCGGTTTTTCACGCCTGAGGTGCACAGTGCACAGACAAAAAAAGCCCTCGAAAAAGACAAAACATTGCACAGTAACCAGGGACACGGACGTCCTTTCCCCCGAGGTTTTTTCGTAGATCTGGGTTGAGGCAGGGGTGGCTTGGTAATTAGCCTATTTTTTTATTATATTTCCGTCCGACCGCCTGGCGCGTCGTCAGGACGCGACACCGGCCCTCAGCGCCAACGCGCACTTTAGGCGGCGCGTGCGGGACAATGCGACGGTCAAAAATTTGTCTCCGCCGGTGATTACGGTGCGCCTCCGGGTGCTCTGTCTGCCGTCGCGGCGCGTTTTCACCCAATATTCCCGTGTAAGCAGCGGTGGCCGGTTTTGTCGCGGCTGTCGCTTTTCTCTCTCCTGTGGGTCGAATGTCAGGTCTGGTCCCTCAAATGTGTGGTAAGTTAATTTCGGTCCCTGAGGTTTTAATTTCGATTGTATGCCTGATTTCTTTAATTGAAAGTTTGATTGTTTGCAATTGTGCCCTTCAATTCAAACTAATTATATAAAGCAATTTTAATTCGGTCCCTATACTTTTGATTTTCGGTTTCTTTTTGGTTCCTTCAATTTTTCCGGTACCAAAGTTTTGATTTCTTTAATTTGGTCCTCCAATTGCAATTGGTAATATATACAAAGTTTGATTTCAATCCCTCTTCTTCTAATTTTTTAATTCAATGGCAGCATTTGATCATTATTTAATTTTTAGTCCTCCAATTATTATTTTTTTGCAATTTTATCCTTCAATTAGAATTAATTTATATATGTCATTTTTCATTTTTGTACTTATTCTTTTAATTTTCTATTTGATATTAATTCAAGTGTTCTTTTTTAATGTTTTTTTTATTAGTATTTATGCATCTATGCTTTTAGTTTTTATTCTCAATGTAACTTTTGTCCATGTATGTATATGTGTATTTAACATAATAATAATAATAATAATAATAATAATAATAATAATAATAATAATAATCATAATAATAATAATCATAATAATAATAATATTTTTTCTCTCTTACTCTTTTGTTATTTTTTTTCCCTCCCAATAATTTGATAATAATTTGTTGTTTTTTTCCAGTAATAACAATATTATTTTTTTTTTCTTTTGTTCAAGTTTCTGGGATATTTTTAGTCTTTCATTTATTTTTGTTTCTTTCATTATGAACATAATAATAATAATAATAATAATAATAATAATAATAATAATAATAATAACAACAACAACAACAATAATAATAAATTATATAATATTAATTATAATAAGATATAATTTATGCTTACGTGACAAACTCAACTCAAAATTTTAAACATTTTATCTTTTCATCTATAATATTTATTTACTTATATCATATAAATTTATTGTTGTAGATTTAATGATGTTAAATTATATACAAAAAAATATCCGCGGCAACGCGCGGGCAATTATCTAGTATATATATATATACCGTGGTAGTCTAGAGAGAGAGAGAGATTCGTGCACTTATGAAAAGATTTGAAAGGGCAGGGGAATGGTAAGAGAGATGAAGAAAAAGACAAATGATGGCCCACACGTAATTAAGAGCACAGATATTGGACCCTTTCTTCCACACTTGTCTTTCTGCCTAGCATCTGCCCACCTTTGCAATAAAATAATTAAGTAGCTAGCTGCTCTTGTGTGTGGCACCTACAAAAGCTTCAAACTACAGAGCTCAATCTCTCCTCTCCTCCAATCCATGGAGAGGGCCCCCCTATATGCCAGGCCATCATGCACCATATATCATCTCTTACTTCTCCTCCTACACTATACTCTCTTCTCTCTCCCTCTCCATGATCATACATTGCATAAACCCCATGCAAGCTCAGCACATCTAGCTAGCAGAAGAATAAAGGGGGTCTGCATTGGACATGCATCATTCTCATTGTTTGTACACGCCCTATCATGAAAATGACCTCCAAGTACACAAATTTATCCATCCATGATACTTGTATTATTGGCTCATATTTACATATGCCACGAAACCAAGAATTAGCAAACACAGTCATGTGCTTGTACATAGATCGTGGAACAATGAATTATTTTGTCTGAAATAAAATATTTATAAAATCTTTCACTCGTATCCTCAGCAATGCTTTTATTCAAACGCATGCCCGTTGCCTTGCATGTTCATGTATAGTCAAATGTAAGTGTATGTAGTTCAAATGTAAGTACAAGTAGTTTAAAACTCGCGTGCATAAAACCAGAAACTATGAAAAAATGCAGCTCGAATGATTGTATAAACACGAAATAAACATCATGAGAGAGAGAGAGAGAGAGTTAAAACGAGATGGAAATTTCTTTTAGGAACACTTGACTCCGTTGTCTTTCAGCCATGTTCCAGGTCGACTATTATTCAAGGATTTGCTTATACATTGTCCAGTTTTTGAAAGCTTTTAGATTTGCTTGACAAGCAGAAAAGTGCCATAGACTCGACATCAGTAAATTGGAAATAAATACAAACTTCGTCTGAGGTCCCAACTGCAAAACTCATGCAGGTTTGTCTTTGATTAGACCACCACTATTTCTTCTATAAATTCATTTCCGAGCCCAAAAGTTTCAGGCAACGGTACCTATAGGAGAAAATCGAGTTCAGTGCCTCGATGTAAACCTGCTGAAGCATAACCTGCGCAGAAATGATCATGCAAGCTAACCGCGGTGACTATGAAAAGCTTCGAGAATAATACAGCGATCTTGGATGACCAGATGAGTTTGATGCAGCCACGAAAGGATTCTGTTGCAACACGCTGGGACCTTCCGATGGACAACCCCACCTAACAGGACTCGTATTAACTAGCCTAGTGGAAGTTGCATGAAAGTTGCCATTGTGCAACAGTGGTGTTCCGCCAAGTGGAGGGTGGTCTTGTGACTGATAACAAGTGAAGGGATTCACGTTACTCATGTTGTAAACTGGGATGGTTGGAGCAGAGATGCCAGATGGAACTACTTGTCTTTCCCTCCAGCCTTCATTGTATTTTGTGATGTCACTGAGCACAACAGTTTGACTCTCAGGAACATCATCAATGATGATAACTTCTTTGACAGATGAATCTTCACGCTTGCACTGGCGGTCAGGAGTTTCTGTAGCTTTCTGCATTGAACTTGTAGGAAACGCATCTAGTCTTCTTTTTAGCGTGTTCTGAGAACTTGAGAAATTATAATCATGTTTGCACTGCTGAGGCTTCATGGATGTTACAAAACCACCATTTTGTTGGTGACAAAACATGCCTGCCGGTACCTGCGATGGTGCTCGGGGTAGCTTAGAATGATCAGTGTGGCTTCCAAAACTGTTGGACAACCCAACATTAAAACGGTGAATTGATGTCTGGTATGGATCCCGACTAAAGATGGCAGAACATTGCGGGGTAACGCGATGAAATGAATGACTGTCCTGATTCTGAATATTGCCAGGAGAGACTGCAGAAATTGGTGGAAAGTGAGGAGTTCGATTGATTGTTTGGGCACAAGGTTGGACCTGCCCATTTGATATGGGTACATTATCATCTTTGTTGATCACCATTAAGTTCTTCCCCATTAGTCTGAGTATAGGATTAGAAGCAGATGGACTAGCAGAATCACCATCTGTACGAGCTAAGAATCTCACTGCAGAATTATTGGGAGGGTCCTTCAAAGGAATAGGATCCACGGGGGGCTTGACGAGTGGGAGAACCATCTTTTCAGATCCTGAAGCTGAGTAACTGTTCAGGGGAACTAATTCAGGCCTGACATCCAAATTAATCAGTGTTGGGTTTGAATTGTAACCCATTTGCTTGTTAACAGAAGGAACTGTCATCAATGGCATTTTCCTCCGCCTTAATAGCTGTGATTCTTGGTGATTTAGAGCAACACTCTCAGCAAATCTTTCCTTTCTTTGGCAACAGCATGGCTGATCATTTTTTAAGCCAAAAGATTCCTTCTCAATGGAGAACCTATCAAGTTTCACATACTCTCCTGGGAAATTAGCTCTTTCAACTCCTGTAGCTGGTGCTTGTGCATCAGCATTGTGTGTCAAAGGTTCAATTCCAGCAGACATTAAGCCTGGCCTCTTACTGTCTTGAAAAACATAATGTCCTGCAGATAATGGTGGTTCTGAATAATTGAAACTAGATCTTCCAGCCATGGAGTTAGAGATGGTCGACGCTGCAGATAGAGGGGAATCTGATGAATCTCCATCAACCACATCATGCTGATCTGGAGATGACTGAGCCTGGCTACTAGTCAATGATGAGTTTCCTTGAAAATCTTCAGAGCCCATATCTCTAGGACTTGGCAAAAATGACCCCGGTGGTCCTGGAATAAGAATGGGATCAACCTCAGGAAAAGAGTCTACTTTTGCAGCTTCAGAATCCAATTCCACCACCCTCATATCAGCATTTTGCCCCATCATGCCATTGCCAGCTTCAGCAACAGAAAACATCCCTTGGTCGTGAACAAAACCTGGTTCAGTTGGACCAGTCGACCCGTCGTTTCGCCTTAAAAGTCCTTCATAATCTTCAATAGACCGAAGACATTTTGATGGGACCTTTGAAGAAATACCTAGCTCATAGAATTCAGTGTCGATGGATTTACTCGTACCAGAGGCGCTCGTCCTCCCATCCAAAGTCTTGGAAGATGGTTCAACAACAATGTCATCATGTATTGGAACTTGTGTTCCAGGAGATCCTAGAGGATCAATTTTATGTGAATAATCATCATCATCAACTCTAGCTGAAGAATCCACATTTATCCCCTCATCATGACCATAGTGAGGTGTAGATTTTGAGCTCCTCAAAGAAAAGGCTCCCAGCCTGTCAGAGCTACATGACAATCTTTTTTCTTGCCTAGCTTCCAGGATGTAACTCCCACCAAGAGACACCTCATTAGTTATTTCTTCTCTTCCAAGTACATTTTCTGTGTGATCCTGCATCGAATTATTCTGTTCATCAACCTCAGAATGCCTGCACATTGCCTCTTCATCTATTTCTGTTGTCAAAGGCTCTTCAGACTTGTCAAGGGTTGACCATCTCCTAACTTTGCTGGGCCTGGATTCAGTCACAGAAGATTGGCTGCTGACAGACAGTAAACTTTTCCTAAAGGAGGAGAATCTATTTGCTTTAGATACAACTGTACGAGAACTCCGGGATGATCTTGTGTTAGCAATGGGAGAGGTATCTGAATTATTACTTGTATCAGCATTAGTATAGATGGTCTTCTTGGTTAATGAAGAGACCTTTATCCTGGGAGAGTCTGGAGGTATTAGCAAACAGCTATCACGAACAGAAGTGCCATCTTTGCTCAACTGATTGGCATTTTGCTTCATTGGTGGAAACAACTTATCCACTTTGCCATTAATCCTGTCTCTCACTAAGAGATTCGTTACCATCTTTCTTCCAGGAGAGTGCTCCATACTCTCATTAACTTGTTTTTTATGAAATGTCTTCTCCATCCTCTCACTGCTTCTATGAGAAGAGATTGGGTTATCACACAAAATGACAGATTTCTGAGCGCGGCTCCTCTCTGAAAGACTACCATTCTCAACCAGCAAATCTTGACCCAAATGCCATTTACATCTCACAGGTTGATGAGCCACTTGAGATGGAATCTTCTTTGGAAAACCTCTTCGTTTGGAGCAAATCCATGGTCTTAAAGCCCCGCCATCACTGGGATTGATTTGCTTCAACATGCGTTGTTCTTTCTCACAACTTTTCCCCTCTCCGTTAAATTCTTCTTGACATCCAGAAATCTGTTTAACAGCAATATTGAGAGTCGTATATAACTGATATTATGTTACTGAATTTGCAACAAAAGATGGTGTAAAATTTGTAAATTAAAGTACAGGATAATCACTAGAAATCTACAAAATATGTTTTAGAAGAGCTTGAGGTGGAAAATATAGTGTTTTAGCAATTGTTCTGCACAATAATTCCATACAGCTAACATAAACACTACACAGATGGACACGACACAATACCAGATGAAGTATCGAAGATGCATTTTGCCCCAAAACATAACATGATCAAGCTTCTCGATGACATTAGAAAACAAAACAAAAACTAACTGGTCTATCACATACTAAAATTTCTTGGCGATTATATAAAGTTTGGGAAGGGAAATAAGAATGTGCAGTGTGAGCAAGAGACTGTACCTGAGCGCAAGGCGCCTTGTGGAACAAAATCTTTTTGCTCTGAGAAGCAAGTTTTAGATACTTGTGATGCTTTTGTGCTAAGCGTTTTTTCTTTTTCTTTGAAATGTATTTGCTTGCTTTGCCTCCTTTCAACGATCTCATTACTCCAATATCCTCGCTTGCTTTTGTTACTGGTGGTCTATCATTAAACTGAGATAAAATCCTAACTTTGGTACCATCTGCATCAATATAAACTGGACCTACATCACCAGCATCCTCAGGATGAATTGTGGACACCCTTTGCTTTTTGCCTTCATTAGGTGCGTCATTCTTCTGAGTATCTTGAGCAGGCAAGTTTGACATGGTGGCCCAGCTCGTACCATTTCTTCGATCAAGCTCTTCTAACGTGCAATATTGAGCTGTAGCATATATATCCACCATCAACCGTGTCTTTCTCGGCTTAATTCTATACCTTGTTGGCTTAGAATCTGCAGTCCACTTCGGTGTTGGCTCCACAGAAAGGCACTGATCAATGTGAGCATTTAAGGTGGTGTTTGATGAGGATGAGAAAGTTTTGCAAACAGGACAAACTTTTGAAGCCATTGTTTCTGATGTAGTAGTACAATTCGAAGCAATATCTTCGGCTGAGCTACGATCAGAGCTGCCACCAAATTTCACAATCAACCTGCACTTCTTAGCTAACGGCCTAGAGGTGCTTCCAGTCCTGTGCGTCACAGGAGCTTCAACTTCAACAACGGCTTTGACCAAAGTCTGAGTTTCTAATGGTGATCCAGGTTGCCTGTTATCAGGAACTGAATTTATCTCACTTGTTGTTGTGGATGGGAAATCATTTTCTTCTTCAGATCTACATGAACTAATGTCTACACAGGATTCAGCTAGCTTGTTGTTCAATTGAGTATCATCAAACGAGTCTAGCAGCACACGATTGACCGGCCTAGAAGCCTCCTTGTCAGAATTGCTTCTTTTGCTGATGTTTTCCTTCTCAACTGAACTGGTTTCGCCTATACATCTCTTAAAGAACTGGTTTCTTACAGTGTCAAAAGGCTGAAATTGTGGCAACACGTCCTTCACGCCATGTTTCAAACAAAGTTGCAATTGTTTTTGAGAAAAAGGCCAGCTATTCTTGATATCCTTGCTCCTGGCTTTAAATACATAATCTCTGCAGTGCAAACCACTGTTTCTGTTAGTATTAACGAAGATCAAGCTATCTATAACAGCTAGAAAAATCAAATTATATATGTAAGCTATAACGATCTTATTATGTACATAACTGCAACCCTTAATTATATCATATGTTAAAAACAAGGTCGAAAGGGAAAATCAGGTTCATGGAACTGGAAGTGAAACCCAAAACAGTAGGAAAATAGCCAAGCAAAATCCAAGTGAAGGGGGGATTCGAAAATCTAGTGACTGAGAAAAAGTATGCAGGTTGCAGCATGATATGGTTAGTACAAGAACAGATTGTTTGTTCAAAGTGACATGAAATCACAAGCAAGAATAATTAACAAAGATTGGAGGCAGTGAGTATTGACTCAAAAAACCATTAAAATCACAAACACAAGAACCCCAAGAAGAAGCCTTGAATATGATCATTATAATCAAAGCAAGAAAAATTTTTCAAAGACCAAACAAGAGACAAGATGGGAGGTGTGCCCATGTTGAACTGAGCCATAAGGGGGGGGGCATTTAACTCTGGATCTGGCCCAACAAAAGATCTCGAAGATCGATTAGCTGGCTTTGATCAGATCACCACCATCAGAAAGACAGAAACGGAAAGAGGAGTGGTCAGCTCAGCAAAGCAAGAGAGCCACGACAAAAATGAATAAATCAGATAAAAAAAGTAGTATTTATATCCCTGAAAGAAAGGATCAGATAAGAAGAACGAATTGTTTTACCTTATGGAGAAAGTAGGAAGTGAGGGATGATGATGAAGCGATGGGTTTGTGTTTGGCAGATTTACTACTACTACTACCTCTGACAAATCAGGAGAAGGAAGGTTATTGTTAGTACTGGTGGGAAGCTGAGAAGCCCTCTCATCACTAGTATTCAGTTGGGAAGAAGAACATGAGGGATCAGGTACTGGAGGGTTTTCAATGGATAACATCTGATGCTATTATTCTCTCTTCTTCTTGTGCTGTTTCTGTAACAGTCACAAGCAGCAGCAGCAGCAGCAGCAGCTTCTCCACCACTGTATCCTCCTTGCCTTATCTTTATCTTCTTAGTCTTCAGCATATAGCTACTAACTAGTAGTATATCACTACAGCCCTTCTCTTTTTCTTTCTTTCACTTGTAACTTGGAGTAGCAGTAGAAGTATTGCCTTTCTTTTTTTTCTCTCTCTCTCTCTCTTTCTATTTCAAAAAACCCCACCACCAAAGAACTCTCGCCACATGCGATTGACCTCCACAGCCGCAACAGCAACAGCAAAGACGCAAACCATTATTTGAATCTATATTTGTACACCCGAACAAGAAGAAGATCAAGCAACCCCATTTGAATCTTCATCCATTTAACCTGCCTGCAAAGATCACAGAAAACAAAAAGAGGAAAGAGATCATGAGATCATTAACAGTTTTAGCGAAGGCCATGGCCAGAAGTAGAAGATATTAATATCAGTGGAGGATTAGGGGGTAGCTAGCTAAAAATTGAGAGATTCGTCTCTAGAAAACGTTATTTTATGTGGGAATGAGTGAAACCGAAGCATCCTGTAGTGCTTTGATCGATCAAGCAAAGAAAAGCACCAAAATTGAGTTTTCGCAAAACAACAGATACCCACTTCAGCATAGATGATGTTGAAACTCTTCCCAAAACTTTTGATGAGTATGCGTTATTTTATGCGGGGAAAATAAACCCACAAAAACAAAGAAAAGATGAAGTTGAATGTTCAAAGTACAGTATCATCAAATCAAATCAAATCTCATATGATTACGATAATAGATAGATAATCGTCGAGATTAAAAAACCTTTTTTAAGAGGTTGTGATTTGCATAAACACAAAACTTTCAAAATCCAAAAGGAGCAAGGAATATTGTAAGAGAAGCAGCTAGCCAGTGAATTATGAATGAAACAAGATGAAGATGAAGACCAAAAAGAAACTGAGAAACCAAAGAGAAACTACTTTAGATAGATGGATTGAATTATATGGATAGCGGAGCAGCCATCTGAGAGAGAGAGAGAGAGAGACACCCCAAGATTTCAGGCATCTCTATATTTACAAAGTGAACAGTGTGAACTGACCAAAAAATCCAGGAGAAAATCTAATCTAAGAATGGAAAGGCGTATTATGACCAGAGACCAGACTGAAACTCTTGACTAGTTTCAAAAATCAAGGGAGAGAAAAATGAAAGACAGAGAGAGATCATGAAATCACACGAACCCATAGGAGCTTGAAGGCGAAAACAAGAAAAGGCTTCACTTTGAGACAGAATCAAGCAAAACACTAAATTGAAGAGAAAAAATAATCATTAATAAGTTAAACAAACCTTAAGAAGCTTTGAGATGGTATGGTATTGAAGAGCAGAAAGTGGAAGAAAAAAAGAGAAAAATTAGGCTTTTCCAAGTTTCTTTACAAGAGAGAAGGGAAAGGAACGAAATAGTACAAGTGCTCTTAGAGAAGAAGAAGAAGAAGAGAGAGAAGGGGGGTATAAATGAGAGAGAAGAGCACCACCCACTCACACATCAAAAGACGCATCACTGCCTCTCTTCTTCTCTGTCAAAAAAAAAACAAAAATTGAAGTCTTTAGAGTACATTTTATTATTATTATCATGAATTTATCTGTAAAATATATATATAAAAAAAACAAGCCAAGTAAATATATTTTATTATCATGAATTTATCTGCAAAATATTATGAATTTTACCGTGAAACCTAAACCGAAAGCATAAAAAAACAAGCCTATAAATAAAATAAATTTTAAAGAAAATGATAGATTATAGTTTTTTAATTGATGTTGCTAGTGAAATACATACAGAACTGCTAAGTGTTTTGATTAGCCAAATATTTTTAAATATATAGTTTAAGCAAAACCCACACAAAAATAATTATAATTATTATTATTATTATTAAATCGAGGATGGTTATAAGAGTTGAGTTTTTGTTGTTTTTTCAACAAGAAAGAGATAAAAAGGGTGTCCTTCTCTTCTCCTTCCTTCCTTTCCTTTCCTTTGCTAGCTATCATCGTCCCATGTAATTTTGTCTATGCCTCCCAAATAATTACCCCGCTGCAACATATATATATATATATAAAATGGGGGGTTTGGCCTTTCTTTCCTATTTCCCCAACCTCTCCCATGTTGGCTTGTTTCTTGCCCCATGCTGCACGACAAAACCTCTCTCATCTCTTGATTGTTGACAATTTATCAACCCCCCACTGTTTGATTTCTCCTCTTCAATTAGGAGGGAGGACTTCCTGCTTCTAATACTTGGAATTCACATCTTTATATATATATATATGCTACTTCAATAAGTTTTTTTCTATGCAGAAAACTTATTGTTTTTATGTTTGTTGTAATTGGTTAGTAAAATTATAATTAATAAAATTTGTTAGAAATTGGATTTTTTTCCCGTCTAAAAGTGATTGATTGTTGTTATTGTTAAAATTATTTTGACAATTATTTAATCAGTAGATTGTATGATTACAAAAATTCTGTTAAAATGAGTCATGTGTTCCGTGTAACATACTGATTGATTGTTGTTTATGTTTTATTTGTTTTATGAATTATTTTATTTGCAAATAGTAAAATTACAATTATTGAATTTTAGCACAAATGAGTGATTTGTTTTACTCAACAAACAATTTGATTAGTGGTTTTGATTTTAAATACTTTGATAATAATTTAATTAATAGATAGTAAAAGTGTAATTGATCAAATTGACTGAAGATATATTATTTGTTGTCTACAACATACTAATTATTTGTTTGATATGTTTTAACTATTTGATAAATAATTTATTTAACAGATAACAAAAATGCAACTGCTAAAATTTATCAAAGATTATTTTTTCTTCATATTATTATATTAAAAGTTTTTTAGAACACTAAGATTAAGTTAATGTGAGATTTATAAGAAAAAAAAAAGTCAGTTCATTCTTTTATATATATATATATATATATATATCAAATAAATATCACAATATATAATTAGTCTATCCTATTTTTTAAGGAAAAGTCCAAAAAATAGTTATTATCATTATTCTATTTTGTGTTATATGAGGGTAAATTTATATTTAACCATTTAAAAAAATATGTGCAATAAACTTTATGCCCCCGACAGTAACTATGTATTTTTGTCTTATATGTCAGTATTATGGTTATTTTACTGTGCACAAAAAGACAAAAAAATCAAAATACTCCCGGACCCAAGGCTAAAAACGTAGTAAATAGAGGGGCAAAATAATAATTTTACTATTCTAATCCACAATGCCTCTAAGTGTAGATAAATAGTGAAAATCATTGTTCATTTACTGTTTCAATCCCTGGCCTGTTTTAGCTTTTACTAAAATTGTAATTATTATTATTATTATAACATGAATAATGGGAAAATAAATTCAATATCAGAACTAAAAAAAGGAAAAAATGATAAAAAAATATTAGCAAAAAAAAATCATTCCACGTGTAAATAATAATAAAAAAACCAAAAAAAAAACAAAAAGAAAATAATAAGAAATATCAATTTTATTATTTCTATTATTGCTAAAACAATAAAAATTATTAAATTAGCCCAAGAAAAAAAACTAAAAACATTAACAAAAGAGGAAGCATGAAAAAAACTAAAATTATTATTATTATTATTATTATTATTATTATTATTATTATTATTATTATTATTATTATTATTATTATTATTATGTGAATAATGGGAAAATAAATTCAATAAAAGAATACAAAAACCCAAAAACTTTAGTGAAAGAGCAAACAAAACAAAAAACAAAAAAATAGCTAAACAAAATCATTCATCGTGAAAATAATAATAAACAAATAAATAAAAAAACCAAAAGAAAGGACAAAGGAAAAAAAAAAAGAAATATCAATTTTCAAATGATCATAAACACAAACTAAAATTTAATATCAAAATTTTTGGAAAAAAAAATGCTATCTCAATAAAAGAGAAAATAATGAAAATTAAAAAAAAAAACTAAGAGAACATATATATAAAAATAAATAAAAATAAGGACTATTTAAGATATATTAAAAAATTAAAGGATTAAAATAAAAAAAAATATAAGGACCAAAATGAATATATATATATATATATATATATATTATCAATTTCAATCAAAGTAGAAGATTTAAAATTCAAATCTTCTATACCGAATATATTAAGGGATTTAAAACCAATCTAAAAATTAATAAGAGGACCGAATTGAAATCTAAATATATAATCAATTTCAATCGAAGGACCCAATTGTAACATATCAAAACTTACATAACAGAAATAAGGATCACACAACACAATTAAAAAAAGGACTAAAACAAAAAGCCATATGGGAGCTGACGTGTAATTTATGTTGTGGGAGAGAGAAAAGAGGGAAAAAAATGTTCAACTGCACACCGGCTCCTCCCCGGCTACCTTGGGAGGGCACGCGCCGCTCCATGAGAAAGAGGACACAGAGACGCATCGACTGAGACGTCGAACAGACATTTTCCTCCATCTTAATAGGCCTTACGCGCTGCCCGAAGAGGGTGTGAGGCCAAATATTGTCGGTCACATGTGCCACATGCGCCAACAGTAATCCAAGAAAAATAATAAACAAATATGATCAATTACCAGTCTGTCCCTATATCCAATTACCACGGCACCCGTCCTGCAGGGTCTAATTTTTTTGTCTTTTTCAAGAGGTATAATTGTTATTTTACTGTGCAAA
Organism: Salix suchowensis; assembly: GCA_029030765.1. Lineage (NCBI taxonomy): Eukaryota > Viridiplantae > Streptophyta > Magnoliopsida > Malpighiales > Salicaceae > Salix > Salix suchowensis. The sequence goes on along the minus strand of CM054995.1, from coordinate 125,652 downwards.
ATAAAAAAATAAACCAGCGAACCAATCAATCAAAACTGACCCGAAAACTGAGCAATACTATTGTAATCCACAGTGATTTGTCTCACAAGCTACAGTAACTGAACCATGATATCTTTTAGTGTGTGTGTGTGTGTGTGTGTGTGTCAATGTATCTGTAATTTACAAAAAAAAACCATCATGGTAACTAAACCATGATATATTTTTTATGCCATTTTAAATCTAGATTTAAATCTTGTAGACTTTGAATTAGAAATGAAGAGACATAAAGTTTGGATTTCCAAAATATATGGAATATTAGAGATGTAGCTAAGCAGGAGGAGGATGAATACAATAAGGTATCTCCTCTCGAAGCATACTATATATGTAAACGCAATGCAGCAAGCCGAATGTGTGCATATCTCAAGGTCGAGCTATGCGTTCATGTGTATATATACACAAATCATTTTCCCGTGTTTTTCCGCGGTCGAAACCATATTTTTTTCAATACAAAAAATATTAATTATGTAAAGTTTTTTATATTATAATATAAATTTAGGCAAAATAATAAATATGTGCAGAATTCCCATGGAATGAGAGTTTCTTATAAAAGAAAGAAGATTCAGATACCTAAATTATCGAATTTGTTGTATTAGAATTAATTCATTTTATAATCCAATTTAAATTAAACACAACAAAAATAATATAAATTGTGAAAACACCTACAAAAATCAAATAACAAAAATAAGTAGTTGATTTTCTATCTATAAAAAAGAAAACACTATTAAAAATCCATTCCTGCATTGTCATCATTATCATGACTATAACAGTTAAAATTATTATCAACATTACTGTCCAAACAGTTAAAATCATTAAATTGCCCCAAAAAATAAAATAAAAAAGATACACATTTTTTACAAAAAAAAACAATGAAAAATAATCACTAAAATTACTATTATTATTGCACAAACTATGAAACCATAAAATCATCTTGAACAAATTGTTGTGTAATATTTTTAAAAAATTAAAAGAATAAGCACTGAAATAAAAGGTAAAATATATGAAACATTTTAATTGGAGCACCTAATTAGAACAAATTAAAACTTACATACCAAAATAATTATAGGAACCAAATATTGATTGTTGAGGGAATTTTGTACTTTATAGTTACACAGCACAAAAGCTAGAGGGGGAACAAAGAGAGGCCCACAAGCCACTAAAGTGACTCGATGAATGATCGATTTCTAAAGAAACAACTTATAAGTAATTAATTTAATCCATAATAAATATTATAAGCTTGACCCATTTCTATAGCACTACTTTTCTTTTTGGTTTCTTAGTAGATTCTCTCTTTGATTGCAATCAGAGTACAGAGTACAGGTAAGAAAAAGGGATCCAAATGCAAAAAAGAATCAAGGTTCCTTTTCTTATATTATATTCTTCCAATTGTTTACCATGCTTCAATTCCTCTTGTTTATGCCCGTGGGTGTTCTTCCAATTAAATCGCCTCTGCAGATTTTAACATAATTCAAATACTTCAATTATTGAATTCACTGTATTAGATTTAATTTAAATTAAATTACAAACAATAAAAAAATATAAACACCTACAATAATTAAACAACAAAAATAACTTGTTGATTTTATACATATAAAAATTATTGAAAATCCATTGTTACGTCACTATTATTATCATGATTATAACAACTAAAATTATCATTGCTATTACTGCTCAAATAATAAAAATTATTCAATTATCCCTAAAAATAAAAATAAAACACTTTAACAAAAGAGCAAACAAGAAAACAATCACTAAAATTATCATCATTATTGCATAAACAATGAAAACCATAACATTATCTCGAAGAATAAAACAAACAAAAAACTCAAAAACTTTAACAAGAGAACAAGAAAAAACTAAACAAAAAGACAAAACCAAAATAAATATTATTAACATTAAAAAATAATAGGATTTGAAGAACAAATAAAAATAACAGAAAAACTAACAAAAAAGAACAAAGGGAAAATAGAAGAAATGACAGTTTTAAAATGATCATTAACATAATTAAGATTTTGGGACTAAATTAAATTAAAAAAAAAAACAAGCAAAAGAATTAATGATAAAAGTTAAAAACCAAAATTAAGATATAGATACAAAATACGGGAAAAAAAAATAGTGATTGTCACAAAAGGACTGAAAAAAATTAAAGGAATCAAAACCATTACAAAAATTAAGAGAATAAGAACCAAAAAAAAAATATATGATCAATTTTAATTGAAGGACAAAACAGAAACAAATCAAAACCTTGAGACCAAAAAAAACAAAAAAAAACAAAAATAAATAATTTCAATTGGAGAAAAAAAATTTGAAACAAGTCAAAAACTTTGAGACCAAAAAATTAAAGGAATTAAAAAACAAATCAAAAAATCAAAAGAATAAGGGTTGAAAAATAAAAATAGCATAGATGATCAATATCAATTGAAGGAGAATATTGAAATAAACCAAAACTTTTATAGAAGAAATCAAGATGAAAAGAAAAATCAAAAGACCAATGAGTAAAATGAAAAAATAATATATATGATCAATTTCAATTGAAGAACGAAATTGAAATAAATCAAAATTCTATATAAGAAATCAGGATGAAAAAAGAAATCAAAATACCAAGAACTGTAATGAAATATTCATAAACAAAGAGAATATGTATGTATATTGGTCTACTGGAGAGAGAACAACTTGAATATATTTGATTTTTTGTTTACCAACAAAAAAACCGTATTAAAAAATTAAAGAAAATAAATTAGGTTTTCGAGTACGGGTTTTTCTTGTTCAAGTGTATCATGCCTTTACCACGAATTCCTTTTCTTTGTTAGCAATACTAGAGGAAATAAGGTAATTAGGTGGTATACTATACCTGTATGTTTACTAGAACTCCTTTTAACATAGTTGTAAAATCTGTTTCGGGTACCGTTCCGGTTTTTTGTTTGGAACGGAATGTTCCAGTTTCGGTGCATTCCAGCGTTCCGTTCCGGTTTTGTACTGTTCATATTTATTTAATTATATATATGAAAAAAATAAAATATTAATTTAACAAGTATAATTTAAATTCAATATAAATAAAATTTAAATTATACAATACAAACACAAAGTCAAAAAAACATAATCTCAAAATTAGAAATATCTCTAAAATTCCAAAATATTATGAAAGTAAAATGTTCAAAAATAAAAGAAATATAAATCAAACATCTTCTACATCATTAATAAAAGAACCATTTTTTTTTATCTTATTTTAAATAAAGTTCAAGTATTTTATATATAGTTTAATGATACAATTAATTATATAATAAATAGGAGTAAGTTATATAATTAAATAATTGCTTTTGAAAAATCCTCCAACAATAAAATTATTATTTTTAATTATATTTAAATTAAAAAAATTAAATATAATTAAAAGACCCACAAATTTGAGATTTGAAATTTAAAATAATATTTAAAAATTAACCCTCCAAAAAAAAATATTATTCTTATTCTTCTTCTTCTTATTATTATTAATTTATAACCCCCCTAGAAAGTTAACGTATTTTTATTTATTTATTTATTTATTTATTTATTTATTATTATTATTATTATTATTATTATTATTATTATTATTATTATTATTATTATTAAATGCCAACCCATTTCTATGCCCACCCATTTCTTCATGTCTGCACAAAACTCTAAAAGTGAAAAGTCCTAAACCTAAAGGTCCTAAACTGCTAAACATATCCCACGCCGCCTCATCTCCTTCCTCCTCATCCTCTTCTCCATTAGTCAGGCCTCATCTCCTTCCTCCTCATCCTGAATTGAAGCGGTCAGTTGAGGGTTTGTTGTTGCGGGTAGAGGGAGAAGAAATAAAGCCCTTGAGCAAGAAAAAGACTGTGATTATATTCAACACCGTCATGACTATTGTTGCATTCTTGAAGGATAGTCTGAGTCTCCATGAATGTTGTGAATCCATCTTCTTCTTGACAAATGATCGATCGATGATGTTTCTTCTTCTTACAAGGAAGGTAGCAGGGCTTCTTCTCTTCCCTTTTCTTCTTCGGACAAATTGAACGGCGTCATTTTGATGAACCCGAATGGAAGAACGGAACCGAGGCATTCCGGCCGGAATTTGACCAGAATTACCGGTACTGACCGGAATTTTTACCGGAACAAAAACGTCGCCGTTTTGTTCCGGATTTGCTTCTGGAACGGGGCGTTCCGGACGGAACGGAACGGAACTTACAACACTGCCTTTTAATGACCTATGCATTCTCTTATTATTTCCAAGTGGACGATCCCTTAATCCAATTGACGGAGTCTTATCAATGAATTTTTTTTTGATTTTTTTTACTTGCGATTAGGAATAGATGGACTTTCTATAGGACCTATTTTATTGACCAGATTTATAACCACTTTACCCGACCACCAACAAGTCTTTGATCGCCATAAGACAACATGTGCCCGCTATATGAAAACAAAACATGACGGCACATCTTGTGAGATGGAGGTTAGGCACTTTTAACTATGTATGACTTCGCACGCGTCGTCTATATGGTGCGGGCGAAAGAAAATTCGTGGGGTGTCAAGCAGATGTGTCAACAGTTATTCTGGAAAAAAAGAAGAATAAAAGAATATGAAATTACTTAAATACTTTCTAGAGCTCGTGATAATAACAAAAAAATTGCATATGAAAATATCAATATATCCCTTCCGCAAACCCTCCACTAGTCTTATCCAAGGGTATACTAGTGTTTTTACTATTCATCAAACTTGAAATACCAACAATACCATGATTGACAACTCTTGTTTTATCTCATCGAAGGGTAAAATATTTATTTTACTGTTTATGATCAAATAGAAATATCTAAAATACCCTTTCCCAACCATCATTTTTTTCCTTATTCCAGGGGTAAACTTGCAGTTTTACAAAAAAAGACGGAAACACCCCTAAGCAATTAGTTAATGACAACAGGTGTAGTGAAAAAGTCTAAAATACCTTATAAGCTGACAATTAATATTTATGGGCTGAAGGGCACAACAATAATTATATTATTACAATTCATAAAAATCTATGTCTAGACTACAATGAAAGAACAACACGTTTTATATGTTTTTTAAATATGCATCTGAGGCCATCCTTTTCCCTAGCCCATCTTTGGTTCCTCGTAGCTAGCTTTTCATGGAATATTTAACCTTCCCAAATGATCACTCATACACAAGCACTATCGCTCACATGATTTAGATAGTATGTAAGAACAAAACTAAATTAACAAAAATTCACAACAATATTTTTAAAAAAGAATATTGAAATGGTGACATGTTGGATTGATCCAAAACAACCTGGATTAACTTGCCAAATTCATGACTTAGATTATGAGACCATGATAACCTCATATAAAGCAAATCAAAATAAATTATAAAACTCAATTCTCATTCAACCTAATATTGAAAAATAAAATTGAAAAAAAATAATTAAAAAATAAAAACAATGGACTTGAGTTAAAGTGTCAAATTCATGACCTGAATTATGATATAAGGATAACCTTATAGAAAATAAATTAAAGAATAATTTGAGTCAACCTTGATTAATCTGTCAAACTTGTGATCAAGGCAATAAGAATTTGATAACCCTATAAAAAATCAAAATAATTATCAAGCTTAATTTTAAAAAATTATTATTAAAGGTTGAAAATACAAAAATAAGACACAATAAAACAATTTGAGTTTACTCAGCGCAAAACATGTGACTTGAGTCATAACACTAAGTTAACCTCATTGAAAAAAAATAAAAAAAATAAAATTACAAAGCCTAACTCATAATCAACTTGATTTTGAACGATGAAATAGAAAAATACCTATTAAAAAAGACAAAAAAAAAGTTAAGTCAACTAAGTTAACCAATCAAATTCGCGACTCGGGATATGAGATCAAAATAACATCATAGAAGATAAATCATGAATACTAGTTCCTAGTCAACTCAATGTTGAAGGATGAAGTTCAAGAAAAAAAAATCAATTTTAAAAAATTGAGTCAACCCATCAAACTCGTGACACCGATTATATACATATCTAGCCACTAATAAAGCAAACCATAGTGAATTATGAAGCATAATCTATAATGAAACTAGAGTAAAAAAAAATCAAAAAAAAAGAAAAAACGATTGGTATAACCTTATAAAAAGTAAACAAAAAAACAACTCAAGTCAACCTAGAATAATATGTCAAACCCGCGATCAAGATCATGAGGATGTGTTGACCTCTTTAAAAGCAAATAAAAACAAATTATGAAGCTTGATTTTTAATAAACTCATTATTAAAAGTTAGAAATAGAAAAAAAATCAATCTAAAAATAGGATAAGATAAAATGACTCCTGTCTACTCGGGTTAATCCGCGAAATATGTGACCTAAGTCATAAGACTATGATAACCTTATATTAAACAAACAAAAATAAATCATGAAAATTAATTCATAATCAACCCAATACTAAAAGACTTGTGAAAAATATCAATTAAAAGAACCCGGGTCAATGGAATTAACCCATAAGCTCATAACTTGGTCATGAGACCGAGCTAATTTTCAAGAAAATAAATTAAAATAAATCATAAAGTGTAATTTCCAATAAACTAAATATTGAATGATAAAATTAAAAAAAAATAAACTAATTACATACAAAACAAACCACAATATATTATAAAGCTTAACTTCCAATACATTAAGTATTAAATTGAAAAGCAGTTTTCACCATGTTTGTTATATAAACAAATTAAACCTTAATTATCTAGCAAGTAACAATAAAAATAATATGATCAGGTGTATATTTAATATTATAATATAAAGTGTTTTTTAAAAAAACTAATATATATTTTTATAACACCAACAAATAAAATTTGAATAGTTGAAAAGAACACAAACCTTTCACTACCTTGCTTAGGAGATGAGTGGTGATGATAGCCCTACGAGGTTTGAGTTCTAAATTAAAACTATGGACAAAAGGACGACATGATAACTTTGTGGTTGCTGCTGCATCATTATATCATATGGCCTTAAAGCAAGCTTGCTAGCTACCTGTTGGCAGACCTTCTGACTAAATATGATTGGGTTTAATATTGTTTTTTAAATCATTTTTTTTTAAAAAATATTTTTGAAATGCACAACACCCCGAAGTAGTGGTTGGTGCATCTACATAGCCTGGACTAAACATACACTTCCATGTCCATGTATTATCATGATTATAGGGCTAACTTTTGATAATATCACCACTAAAAGAGGTAAAGTTTGGTTGACTATTAACCAAAAAACTTTGTCTGATCATACTGTTATCAATGGTTAGGTTTCTGCCTAAACCCTAACAATCAATTACATTAATTTGAAGGTGAGATTAGCAACTCATCAATCAGTTAATTAAGAGATTCAATAATCTTAGATGAAAGTCAAATAGTTTGTTTTCTTTCAATCATGATCATTATAAGATGAAAAGTTAAGCCCTTTTTTTGTCAATTTATTCTTTGCATAGAAAATGATTTGTAAATATATTAAGTAAAAGGCTATATGCATAGTTTAATTTAAATTTCTATAATTTAGTTATTTATTTTGTTTTATAAAAACGAAGTCTTTTTGTTTGGTGTTATGATCTTTTTCACTAGTCAATTTGTCACTAAATGATTGTTTAAGAGCCTATGTATCTATTACAAGATTTTTTAATTGTTAAAATACGATTCTGCTCATGAAGTCAGAGAGAAAATGAATTGTTGAACATGGATATTTCATTTTTTTTTATTATGAATAGTTAAAGAGCAAATTTACCCTTCGAAATGATAAAAATAAGAATTGTCACGCATAGATGTTTGAAGTGTTTCCATTTTCTATGAACATTGAAAGAACCAATTTACTCGTGGGGGTATTTTGGAGGTTTTATACATATTGTTTTCGTTTTAGGATGGACATGAGTGTATTTTGGTATTTTTCATGTTTTTTTTTAAATAATCAATTAAAAAAGTTATTTGTATGTGTTCCAGACACGCCAACAATTTTGAGGTGTCCGCCCTATACAAGCAGTGCATGAAACTCTATATGGTGGCAAAATATGGACATCTGTCATCTCCCTAGGCGCGCAACCATATCCTCTTCTACATGGGGTGACATGTGCCAGCGTATGATTGTCAGAGTTTTGTCGGTGATCGATTTTCTTTTCTTTTCTCTCTCCTAGAAGTTAATATTAATACATGTCCTCTTTGTTTATGGCTTGTACATTTTAATTATTGGTTTTCTTTTTAGTCCTTACTCTTTAATTTTTAATTTTAATTTTATTTCTTTTATAGTTTCAGCCCCTCTAAAGCAATCCCTCCTTTTGTTCATATTTATGTGTCTATTCTCTTAATTTTTGTCCTTTTCTTTTTATTGAAGTTTTTTTTTAATTTAGTCCTTCAATTTTAATTTGTGTAGGTGTTCTTTTTGAAATTGGTACTTCTTGTCATTTTGCATTTTTTTCCTTTTTTTTTTCTTGTTTTAATTTTTGTTCTTCAAATCAAATCACTTTTTTTAACATTGATAGTATTTATTTTAATTTTATCCCTTTTTTTTTCATTTTCTACTTTCTCTTTTGTCAAAGTTTTAGTGTTTTTAATTTTATTCCTTAGAATAATTTTATGATTTTTGTTGTTTCAACAACAATAATAATAGTTATGGTAGCTGTAATCATAATAACAATAATAATGGTTATAGTGATTATGATATCAATAATTATGGTAGTGATAATTATAATAACAATAATTCATATAATAATATTAAGAATATAAATAATAATAAAAACAATTTTAGGGATGATATTAATAATGATGATAACAATAATGATAATTCTAATGATATTAATAGCAATAGTAATATTGGTAATAATACCAATGATTATGATCGTGATAACAATAGTGGTTGTGAAGGTTGACAGTTGTCAAAACCTTCACAAATTAATTCTGATTTTACTATCACCAAAACGATAATTTTAGTAGTATAGTGGTAGAGTCCAGGACAAACCCAAGGGAAATTGATTTATTTTCCTACAAATACCAAATTTAAAAGAACAGGGGTGATTTGAATCAACAAGAATTAAATAAATATCCTTTCTTACAAATCGGTTAATCATAAAAGTTAAATTAATATCCTTTCACATCAAGCAAATAAATTAGGTTTCCATTAAAGCTAGAGAAATCTAGAGACATGTTAAACTAATCCGAATAAACTTCTAATTAATTCCTTATCGTCAAGCGAATTAAGTATTGAGAAGCAATCATTTTTCACTCAACGATAGCCTTAAGATCAAGATCTACGCAATTTATTCCTAGCCAACATTCAAAAGCTTGAACATCTACTTGTCCTATTCATACTAAATAAATTAATGTGATAGATAAGATAATCAAATTAATTTACTTGCTTCTTATTCTTGTTCCCCACAACAATTACGTATTGAAAGAAACATAGAAAACACATAAAATAAATAAGAAAGATTACTGATAGGATGTGATACGAAACATGATATATATATATATATATATATATATATATATTAACAGATTGGTTAGTGGTTGATATAATAGGTAGGGTATTACTGCCACAGTTTCAAAATAAGATGAAAAACCAAACACCCCCCCCAACCAACAACAAATACAATTGGGGTTATTAAATATAAAATAATTATGCACTGTTGAAACTCATAATAAATCACTTCGCAAACCACAATGCATTACACAATAAAGCACATATATCTTTTAGTTTTAGTTAATATATAACACGCGCTAAATGACCAAATATGGTTTGGGACATACACATATGTTATGGAAACAATAAAAAGAGGCAATATGTGCCTTTCTTTTCGCAGTGATATCACCATTACTTGAATCACTTAAATGAAATGAAACCAGTAAAATCTACAACGTCCATAGAGCTTGTAATGCCCCCAACCAACAACACCCAACCCAAGATCATTAAGGGTAAAATCATCAGCACATTGTTGAAATCTACAATGAATTACTTCACATGCTACAGTGTACTACACACTAAAACACCCACACCTTTCATATATATACTAGCCATGGCACCCGGGCCTCGTCGTGGGCAGAACCATATTTTTTTCAATGTAAAAAATATTAATTATGTGTGATTTTTTATTATAATAAAATTTGAGCAAAATAATAAATCTGTATAGAAATCCTATGAAGTGCAAGTTTTCTATAAAATATACAAACTTTAAATGGATATAAATTTATATGTTAGTAGCTTTCAATGAAATAACCAATATAAAATTATCATTAAAAAAAACAAGAAGATTTGGATATCTAAATTATTGAATACATTGTATTAATATTAGTTTATTTTATAATTCAATTTAAATTAAGCACAACAAATAAAATATAAATTGTGAAAGAACCTGCATTAATCAACTAACAAAAATAAATAGTTAATTTTTTATCTCTAAAAAGAAGAAAACATAAGTTGAAAATCCATCTCCACGTTACTATCATTATCATTATTATAACAGTTACAATTATTATCAACATTACTGCCCAAACAATGAAAATCATTAAATTGCCCTGAAGAATATAAAAAAAAGTAAAATATTTTTTCCAAAAAAACAATAAAAAAATAATCACTAAAATTATCATTATTATTGTGCAAACAATAAAATCATCTGATATAAAATAAGACAAAAATAACTTAAAAAAAAGAACAAAAGAGAAAAATGGAGCAATATTAATTTTAAAATCATCACCAACATAAATTAAATTTTCTAAATTGAACCGAATAAAAATAAAACCCCAATAAAAAATAAAATGACAAAAATTCAAAACAAAAACGAAAAGTATAAATGAATGAATTAAGACAAAAAATAAATATTGTCCAAGAAAGATAAAAAAAAAGAAAGGAATCAATACTAAATAAAAAATTAAGTTACAAAATGAAAAGCAATATATATAATTAATTCCAATTGAATGACAAAACCACAACAAATTAAAACCTTAGAAACGAAAAACAATAAAAGAATTTTTAAAAATAAAATGCATTGTAACCAACATAAATTAAAATTTCAGAACAAAACATAATAAATATAAAAACCCCGAAAAAAAAAATGACAAAAAAGAAGAAGCACAAATGCATAATATATGGACAAAAAATAAACACTATCCAAGAAAGACAAAAAAACCAAAGGAATCAATACAAAAATAAAATAAAATAAAATAAAATAAAAGAATAAGTGCCATAATGAAAAACAAAATATATAATTAATTCCAATTGAATGATAAAAAAGAGACAAATCAAATTTTTGGGACCAAAAAACAATAAAGGAATTTTAAAAAATCAATAAAGTGCAATTGTTGAACAAATCAAAAGAGTAAGGATCGAAATGAAAAGTAGCATATACGACCAATTTCAATTAGGGGACAAAATTAGAAAAAATTGAAACTTGCATACTAAAATTATTAAAGGAAACAAAAACAAACCGAAAATCAAAAGATGAAGGACCGTAATGAAACTTACCATATTTAATTAATTTCAATTAAAGGGCATAATTGCAAGTTAATTGAAAGTTCCATTGAAAAATCGGTAATACAAATGAAATCCAAACTTAAGGGACCAAATTGAAATTCATACAAATATCAGGGGTTGTTGCGTACTCCACCGGCTGTAGGAGAGAGAAAAGAGAGGGGTGAAGAAAAATCGTCCATCAGAGATCACAGAACCCGATTTGACAGACACGCGCCGCATGTGGAGGAAGTTTACATGGCCCCGAACCATATGAGACGGTGGAAGCATATTTTCCGATGATTGGGTACACCGCACACGCTACCTTAAAGGCGCGTGCTGGCAGAACACTGCTGCCATGTCCGTACGACGCGTCTGTAGTGTCCTGGATAAAAAACAATAAAAAAATTGGATCAATTACCCATATAGCCCTTGACCCCAGCCATATCTACGAAAAAACCGGGGGTGAAAATTTGGAAATACCCTCGGGTTTTGGCGGCATTTTTTGTCGTTCAGGGAAGCTAATTGCGTCGTTTCATTGTGCAATAAATCCAAAAATGCCATCCGTATCCCTTGGAAAACCCGAAAATGCCCCCCGTCCTGAGGTTAAGAAATTTCAGCTCCTGGGGGCAAATAAGAATTACATTGTACCAATGAATAATGATCTGAGTCTATGTATACAGTAAAAGAGGCACGCGGTTTATGAGATCTTATTCTATATTTGTAATGGGCAACTCATGCCAACAGATTGTGTTGTGTGGATCTAGATAAATTGACCATTACTTAAGTATGACTTATTCGATTAAATTATAAATTAAATGGGAAATGCTAGGTTCTTAGACCGATTAATACGAGGTTTACAATTATGCATGAACCTTTCTCATAAAAAATATGTGGTGTATAGTTATTAAATTTAAATCATTATTAATCTCATTACAAACTTTAAATACAAAATAAAAAACCCTTTATCATTTTGAATTTTTTCAAGAAAAAAGGAGGTTAAAAGCACTTTAAGAGTATGTTTTTTTGCATTTTAGAAGCGTTTTTTTTGCATTTTAGAATGATTTATTTTTGCTTCAAACACTCATTTCAATTACTTAAGCTTCCGCTTTCCCACCCCCTAAAACTATATGAATCACATGTTCGAATTATTATAACCAGCCATTATTCATCACCCTCTAAACAAACTAGAAGGAAACAACAAGGTAGCAACTACGAACATCATCATAAAGAAAGAGGAAAACTCCAAGAAATTCTGATTTAGGCTCAGAAAACTGAAAGTTTGTCAAAAAGTCGAAGGAGCTTCATGGGAATAGCTAGGAAGTTCACATTTTGCTAGATATAGAAACTATGAAGCCCCGCAAGTCCAAAACATTCCATGACGAGTTATATACACAACAGAACTAGCTGTAGCTGTAATCCACCAAGTCGATTTCCATTCAAGTAGATGCTGCTTTTAGGGATCATCGTATTGATCAAATATGTAGAAAATTAATACCTTAATATTCTGCATGTAAGAACATAGCATAAATCTAATTCTTCAGCTACCAATGAAAAGAATTTATGTGTGCACATTACCACTACCACTACTTAAATCAAGAATTAGAATAACTCGTTTTCAGGTGGTGTTTGCTTAACAATTCATAGCATTATTAATAATCACAAGGACTACACGAATTAATAGCATTATTTATTGCTTAATTGAAGGAGATGTCGTTTTCAGGTGGTGTTTGCTAGCTTAACGTAACCATGCAGTTTTTTTCCTGCAAGAAACTTCAAATTCCATCCATGTCGTCTATCGATCGTTTCCCAGCTCGACAAAGACATCTAACTGTGCCGTTTAACACCTAGCTAGCTGGGCCACTTACATTACATAACTCACCCCGCACATGTCATGCTGATCTCTCACTAGTGAAGGCAGCACCATTCAAGCACTGTCTCTTACGACGACGAAGAAGAGAAACTCAGTATTCTCGCATTCGAGAGCTTCTATCACTAACAAGTGATTTGCCAAATCTTATGACTCTCATGAGCATGAGCTATGAGCGAAGGGATGGTGGAAGATGATTCCAATCCTGCCATGCAAAAACTCAAGCCTAACTTTCTTTTCTTCTCTTAGCACCAGTTGAATTCTCTTTTGACCTAGGGCGGCCAGCACTATGGGCCCATTTTATTTGAGACAACACCGCCATCGAGTCAAGACCCACCAAAACTAATGCCAGCATGTAACTGGGAACTTTCGTCATCATCAACTACAGGCTGGAAAAGTGGCTTTACTAACACTGGATGTATCGTAATTTAAGCCCGAAATTCAACAAACATTCAGCGAAACGAGTGAACAATCCTGGAAAATAGGTGAAGAGTACAGAGTGCAGATGAAGAATGATCATTGGCACATTACTATTTCAGTTTTAGTTGCTTCCTTCATCCAGTCCTAATCCATCTCCATAGCATCCAGAGCCAACTTACCTTGATAGTTTCATCTTATAAAGAGGCAACAGTCGCTGTTGTTAGCAGAGTTATCATGTCCAGCATGACTTCAACGAAAACCATCTCTTGAAATTATCAGCCTTATTCCATTTACATGACTACACACACATGTAAATCACTTGAAACCTTGAATAGCCTCACTAGAAATTTTATGATTGTTGTGCATGTAAATTATGTAAAAGAATACTTGATCACCAAAATGCAATTTCCAAGAGTGCCTGCATAAGAATGTTGCCCATAAAGAGGTGTACCTATGTCATAAAGGCTTCATCCTTCTATGCATCTATAATTGAGAGGCGACATTTCTCCCAAGGCAACTTGCAACCAGCTTCGGTGGCTGATGCACAATGCACACGGAAACAAAAAAGAAAAAGAAATGAAGTCGCTCAACGAACTGGCAATTGGAAACTACAAAGCAAATTAATAAGATAGTAGGTCTAGGAGAAACTATTTATTCCTTGTAGGAAATTCGAAATATGTTCACAGGCAATACAATCTCTAATTCGAAGCCAAATGTCAAGCTGCTGTTTGCACTTGAAAGCTACATCAAATATGGTATATGCTTGAGGTTATTTGAAGAGTACACCATGACTTTATTTAAATAACCAAGTTGAAAAGTCAAAGGAATCAAAAACTTCAGCAATATTCACTACTGAGTTCCAAGTATCCCTCTGGAGGAACTGAAATCAAAGAACGAACCTAGAAGGCATATGTAACATGCCCTTTCAGAATCTGCAAGAAAAGCTTATCCATGTGATACCCTGTGCCTTGATAAACCGTGTCAGTGAACAAAGAAAAAAGGCAGATTGATTTCTTAATCAATACAACAAACCTCTTTAACCATATAATGAAGAATCCCAACAGCCAAATAAAAGAAAATCATTCACCATTCCTAAAATTCCTACCAGGAAAGTGATTTCCTGCATTATTTATAAACAACATAGAAAGGGAGGAAGAAAAAAAGGCGGAGGACAGTGGCATTCAGATTGAGCTAGTCATTGCAACAAAAGACCCCATTGACCGATAGTAAGCATACCAAGCATTAGTTCTTGCTGATTCAAAGAAACGCTGAATCAAAAGGGCTTCTCATACTCCTGTGGCGTTGGCTGTTTCCAGGCAGGTATGAAGCCTACAAGAAAACTACGAGACTTAGTTGAGTAGAAAAAGATGGTGTCAGACAAGATGCTGCAAAATATTAACTGATAAATTGATAGGCTATTAATTTGCTCAGAACATCGGCAGCATGCATGTTAAAACAAAATTGTTGTGCTGCTTGATGAAGATGAAAGAGAGTTGCCTAAAATAGAGCATTAATGAATATGATTTAACATGCTTGTATGAATTACAACCGTGTTCTTAGTTGACCAAACAGTTCTGCTATGCATTTGAAATCTGGATTCCTCCAGCCAAGGAGAGTGATTAAAAATGAACTGCTAGGACCAGCCATCTAATGGCTCATTTCATATAGACATTACTTGTATGACATTCAAAGGACGTCAATGTTGTAAACTTGCTTTTGAAACCAATACAACCAATACACACTCCTATTATATTTTATGTAGCTAGCATATATAAATATCCTTGCCCCTGCTGAGTAGCTAACTTCTGATTGTAGGCCAAATTTACAAGAACTTAAAGCAGCCTTTTAGTTTTACTTTGAAATCTCTTTGTATTGGTTTCAACGGACAAAAATATCATTAATTTGCTTGTTTCACAAGATAACTATTAAGATATTACCATTTTAAGTTCTATGATGAAGACAGTGATGCAACTGAAAAGAACTCATCCAATTCTCATATAGCTGCATCTCTATGACATGGCAAAAATTTGTTGAAGACATCTATAAAGTTTCAATGTAGGAGATGATTTTAACCTGAAAGTAAATCAATAAGAAAACCTTTTTTCTTGGTGAAGGTTGTTATGATAAGGTCTAAGAATTTGAAGCAAAACATCGTTTATAGGCTATCAAGCACCCTGGAATCCTGGAGTACACTTAAATTTATTAACGGTCAATTCCATTTCAAACAAAATTGAAGCAAATAAAGTTAATGCAGCATCATGATTTACTATTCCCCCAGCTTTAGTTAAAATCACACATTTTTTGGAGTGCACATCATGTTTTTGGTAAAATACTTCAGCTTTCATTTGAATGTCAAGGAGAAACAGAGAGGTCAGAAAGTTATTAAAGGGAAAAGAAGTTTCTTTATAATCCTTTCCCTCTCCAATTTATATGCTTTTGAGATCCAAATAGAGCCATTATGTATAAATATATTAGTTATCTATAGATCTATGCACATCTTATAGTCGAAAAAGATTTTTTTCACAATAATGTGAACAACCATCATCAAATATACCTCAGATGGTTAATGATGGTAAAAATGTGTTTGCACAGCCTATTAGCATGCAATTTAACACTAGAGTTAGGCAGATCGACTACATAAACTCTAGATTTATAAGAAATCAAACCAAGAAGTTAAATATGTGCATACTTAATGGTATTTCTCCCAGGGACATATAAATCGAGTCATCATCACCAAGAGTCCCCTGAAACAATCAGTAATACTAAGTGAGTTATTCATCAACTATATGATGGAAATGTACTTATTTATCTACCTTCCACTACCAAGAAGATTAATTCTAAATCTTAGTGCCACATAAATGCCATGAGATCATATGCATAGAATTAAATTTAATGAAGCATTTGGTTGGAATATGAATGGAATGCAAGCAGCATCAAGTAGCAAAATGCATACATCTTAAAATCCTTTAGACTTTACTTTTTTAATTCAAAGAAAGGCCACTTAGTTTTCATGTTCTATTCATGCTAATAGGCTACTTCTATCATACCTCTCCATTGTCAAGGCCCATTTCATTTTGCAGTGGATTTATGTTCTCTGGAACAGAGGTACAATTTGAGAAATCGTTGAGAAACTCTGAAAGCATAAGACCATCATAGTTATCCTGAACATCAGTAACATTACCAACATCCGGTGAATGGTTGGGAAAACCTTCTGTCCCATTAAATGCAATCTCCGTCCTAAGAAAGTGGACAAGTTAGGATCAAGTAGAAAAAAAACTACATCCAGGATCTGAACAAACTCATATGAGAATATCATAAACACAATAATGAAGTAAGCTTCTAGCAAGGTACCTGCCATTATTATTTGACAAGTTGAGAAACATATAAGAGCAGAGTGAATGAATAATTATAAGAGGAACGTACTTTATTTGTGATCTATCAAAATCCTTGTCTTCCAGGGTATCATTCTCTAAATCAATTATTTCAACCACCTTACCATCAGTCAAATGTCTAGCATATTCACCAGACACGATGGAATTACTCATTGACAAATCAATGTCAACCTGTGGTGCTTCTTTTCCAGTTGTTGTAATAGATGGATATGTGAGAACTGTATCACCACGATGAGTGTCATTCATATCAGATGTTTCCATGAGATTAAGATCAACCATTTTAAATGAACTAGGAAAAAGCTGCTTCTCTTGTGCACACTTGACTCCTGGTTCAGCACCAGTTCTTGGATATTGACAATTACTAACATAACTGTCTTGAGTAGCAGCCATGGTAACCTGCTGATCAGGTGAAACCCTCTCTTCTAGAGAAGTCCCTGTATTTTCATTCAAATTAGAGAGGTGCAAGAGCTCATCAGTGGTGTTAACCATGGATGGAAGCCATTCTCTAGGTTTCTTCACCACCTCGCTAAAATCACTGCCTTCTGCAGCCCGTTTCTCACCTCGCTCTTTGACTGAGGTGGACCTTCCAAAACCTGAAGGCCCCAGGCTTGATTCTTGTTCAGTGTCATGTGTAAAAGCTCTAACTAGAAAAGAATGAGACCTCACACATTTTCCCTGCACAGAACCATACCCGGGGCCTTCTCCATCCACATCCTCGGCAGACAGGACAGCAGCTACTTCAGTTATTTCAGAGTTGGGACAATTTGAATCACGAGGTGCATTTGCTAGCACATCAGCTGCAGAGACATTGTCCACGCCATCTTGAAGTGAATCTTCAGATCCTTTGTAATGCCCAATATCAGAAATGTCTTCCTCTTCATTATTGGGAGCTTGATCAACCCTGGAGGACCTAACTGACAATGTAGACCGTGTTTTCGTTGGCACATTAGCGAACTTGCTCAAAGTTAGTAAATCAGATCCATTCTTGCCCGAGATATCACCCTCCATGGCACTCTGATGGATAGGTAAATCCTCTGGAACAATCTGTTTCTCAGTTTCATAATCATAGTTGCTATCCTTTATTTCCCCATTCCCAAGATTTAAATTTGCTGGATCACCAGGGCCCTTGGAGGGTTCACCATAAGTCTCTTCATTCAGAAGACTAGAAGAACTTGCCTTGGAGCCAGTTTCATTAGGGTGGTTGTACTTGCTCAGTCCTGATTCTGTATCAGCAGTTTCTTCACTTTCTGGTGCCACCCCACTCAGACCAGATTTCTCCATTCCATCACCAACATCATTGCTAACTTGCTGCTCTTCACAGTGTTCAGAAACAGTATCACTCTGCCCCTCCATATCAGGGGACACTCTATTCCTATCTGACAATGGCCCGCTCCTCCCGTATTCTCTACCCCAATCTGAGCTATAACCCCGGTAATGCTCTCCTCTCCTCCTTCCTTTCACATGATTTCTCAAATTGAAGTCATCAGCGTATCTTCTCCTGCCCAGCCCAGTATCAGAAGCACCACTCCCTAGCCGAGAATGGGCAGATGTTCGGCCCTCATGCACAAGTTCTTCTTGTTGCCTAAAGTCCTGATAATCCCCAGCTTGCATTTTGAAACCACCATTCTGCCATTTACCAGAAAGTGAACTCTGAGGTAACAATCCCTTGGAAACTAAATACTCAGCTGCAAGCCTACCAGCTTCCATCAAAATGTCACCTTTCTGTGGCGGTGGCTGAGGAGGTTGACGAAAAGATTTGGGGTGGCCCTGGCCACGGCCAGAGCCACGGTTATTGAAGCTTCCGTGTTCAGAATTGTAAAAGCCATGGCCTCTAGTTGAAGTATCCGGTGATATCCTGGATGCACCCACGCCCACCCCCATGGGACCAGACCTGTATCCATTTCCAGGACTTCTATGCCTAGCATGCATGTTCCTGCTTCTAATATAAACCCTACAAGCAACCAATTGTCACAAAATTAAATGAAAACCCATGAAAGCAAATACAATACAAGTAGCATAGGTGATAGTAGCTCCGAGCAGCAAGCCCGTAATCAACCTATCTTCAATCAGGGAATTTACAGACAAGACTAAGTCTTTCTCATTTTAATCAGTTACAACAAGAAGGAAAAAAATCCCAGAAAGAGATTATATGGTAGAGGTAAAAGGCAGGTAGCTAGGAATAAAAAAGTAAACTTAATCTTAGCAACAGTGCAATTGTGTAAACTTAATCAAAAAATCAACAGATGAAAATAGTCAAAATATGAATCAAATCCAGGAAACCCAGAATCTGAAACTCAAAAATGAAGAGGGATCTTCTCTAAAAATCTGACCTTGCTTGTGTTTTGCTATTTCGGATGGTACAGTGTAAATGTCCAAGACAAGAAGAAGAAGATCCAAAGGTGTGGTTATTAGGGTTTGAAGATCCCACTTCAACATCCCATCATCACCATCTACACCATGACAAAGAAATGAAGAATAAAAATCCTCAGAGTAGTCGAATAATTATGTATCAGGGTGTAAATAAAAAGGGAAGAACTTTAAGGTCAAATCGATCACAAAGTTTGTAGCTTTCTTTCGAACAAGGAAATGTAGACACGTATAACAACTACGATATCAACCTCTTTTTTTCCCTGCTGATCCTGCTGATGGTGAGCGGCTTTTGGATTGCTGGAGGTTCAGTTTTCAGTTTTTTACTTTTTTTCTTTCTCTTTAAATTGTCCTTTCTTCGAATCTCAAAAAGATGTCTAAAGTCTAAACATGGTTTATTGTACTGCGGGGATAAAATTGATTATAATATTATTTTTAATGTCTGCTAAATTTGTTTACAAGATGCAAACTGTGTTTGGCTTGAAAAACATGATAAATAATATTTATTGTAAGCTACATATAATTTGAAATGCAGCATAAACTAAACAAAAACATAGGTAGATATTTATTGTCAACTCATCTCAAACACGAGCATATTTACTGATTGCCTTTTGCTCCCGCTTTCCATGGAAACAAAAGGAAGGAATTCACTGTTAAAATAAGGCAGTAAGCCCGATGAAGGTAAGGCAAAGCCCGTCAGTGACTGGTGAAGAGTTGTAGCAAGAAGAGGAACATAGGGCCACAGGCTCCTTTCATCGATGGACGTTTGATGGTATCTTATTGATTGAATAGGAGTTTAGGTTTAATTTGGTTACAAAAAAAGGATATTGCTCGAGGTTTTGTTTTAATTTTGATTCTATTTTAGTTAGGAGCATATGTATAAAGTAGAATATCAAATTTCGTCCCTTGAATATTTTATTTTCATCATTTAATCGAAGTGATTGATAGCGGATATTTATTTTGATACATCAAAAATATTTGGATTATTTGTATTAGATAAACATTATAATATTTGCAATTTTTTTTTGTATGATAAACAAAGATGAATAAACAAAGATGTATTTGACGATATTCTCTCACAAAAAAATTTGATACAACAATTTATTGATATCAAAGATTTTGTATTTAGAATTGTAAGAGTCATGCCCTCTAGTTCAAGTATCCTGAATGCATTCATGCCCAACCGTGTGGAACTTGACCTTTACTCATTTCTAAGACAAAATTAAAATGAAAACCTATGATAGCAGATGAGTACAAGTAGCACACATGATTATTGTTCAAAGGTGATGAAAAAACATCATATTAGTAGCCATTGACTACTTCATCAAATGGGTAAAAGTGGAAGTTTTAGCAGATATATTGCCAAAAAAGTTATCCTTTTCTTATAGAAAAATATTATGTACAAATTTAGAATCCCAAAAATCCTAATAACTACTAATGAGACATAGTTTAACAACCACAAACTAAAAGACAACGCGAGAGACTTCATATTAACCGTCGACTCTCTTTAGTATCTTATCCTTATGTAAACAACTAGATCAAACTTACCAATAAGATTATGCCTAATGGACTCAAAAAGAAGAAATCAGCACCAAAGTAAGAATGAATAGAATAATGAGTTCTTATAGGCCTATTGAACCACCGAAAAGATATCTATAGGGAAAACTTCTTTTCACCTCACCTATGAAACTAAAACAATGATCCCGGCTCAAACCAGATGCTCAAGTTATCAAGTGGTCCTTTACACCTCATAAGGAAACCATATAGGCCTAAAAAAGAACTTGGATCTCTTAGAAGAAATCCACCGATTACAACTATTAGGAACGAGGATTACCAACACAAAACTATTTACTATCACAATGCTAGGGTTAAAAACATGATTTTCAATCTAGGAGATTTAGTACTAAGAAGGTTGGAGGCAATCAACAAAAAAAACATATAAACTTGTCTCAAAGAGGGATGGTCCCTTCAAAATCACCAAGGTAGTAAAGCCAACATTTATCACCAAGTTGAAGTTGTTGAAATTAGAGGGGGGTTAATCTACGTTTCAAATGGTTTTTTCCCTAACTTTGGCTTCAGATTTCTTTTCCTCATCAGACCATATGTTTCACCTCTATTTATAAATAATGAAAGATGGTAATTTTATTTTTATTTTGGTAAACTTTCAATGCTTGATTCAACCAAAATGCATCCCAACTGTTGACTCAAAGTACGTACAACAGATCTGTCAGATTTTACAACTCAGGGCTGCCTAAGTTGTCACTTTTAAGATGGCTCCATTGCGTGTGTAGTGTCAATAAGCCTAAACTGACTATACCATGGTATGGTCGAACATCAAATGCTATTTTTAGTGCAAGTTTTTGTCAAATTTGGTGAACGATAAAGCATTAAATGTGCACCTCCAAATGAAGTATCAAACCTAACATTTCAAGCAATTTTTACGGATGAAAATGAATAGTGACCACAAAACATATAGTTTGGACACTCTATTGGACCAAACAACACGTAGGCTCTATAATTTCCTTTTCAGAGAAAGAATGTAGTCAACATAATTTAAGTCCTCGCACTTAATTAAATAATTTAATTTGATCCTAAATTAATTCCTAAACATAATTAAATTTTAATTTGGCCCATGATTAAATCAAATTGGCCTATTAAAAATATAATTATTTTTTTCAACTTAATTTTTATGCAGATTTTTCTGATAATTATTTATTTTAGCCTTGAATCTGTATTTTCCTTTATTTTTGGGAACAATATAGGTACGGTCAGGCACTTGAATCCTTCCAAAATTTCCTACTTGATTTTTCCACCATGTCAACCTCTTTTTATTTTTTATTGTAAATTTGGGAATAACCTAAAAATGAGTTATGACAACTAGAAAACACACTCAAAGGAGAAAGTGATGAATTTGTGATGAAAAAAAAATGATGTTTGTGAAGAGCTGAAAGACAAGAAGATGATGAAAAACACATCTAGATTGATGGTTGAGGGTCGGAAAGCACACTAAAAAAAAGAAATGTAGGGCTAAACACCATTATCTGGATTGATGGTTTAGGGTTAAAAAATGCACTTAAATAAGAAAAAAGAGATAAAGCTAGAAAGTCCACTACCTGGCTTGATGGTTGAGGGCTAAGAAGTTCACTCAAATGAGAAGAAGAGAAATAAGGCTGAAAAGTGCAATATCAGAGTTGATAGTTGAGCACTGAAAAACACATTATAATAAGAGATAAAGCTAGAAAAGACACTCAAATAAGAAAGAGAGAGAATAAAGTTAGAAAGCATATTTTTCTTGGTTGATGGTTGATGGTTAAGGGTCAAAACATACTCAAATAAGAAGGGGAGAGATAGGTTTAAAAAGCACACTATCAGGATAATTAAGAGTTGTAAAGCGCACTCAAATGAGAAAGAGAGATAAAGATGGCAAATACACTATCTATATTGATGGTTGAGATGAAAAACACATTTAAAAGAGGAAAAATATAGGGCTGAAAAATATAGTATCTAGATTGATGGTTAAGGGTTAGAAAATGTACTCAAATGAGATGAAAAAAGATAGGTATAGAAAGCACACTATCTGAGTTGATGGTTGAGGGCTAAAAAACACATTTAAAAGAGGAGGAAAATATGGCTGGAAAACACACTATTTAGATTTATGGTTGATGGCTAGATAACAAACTCAAATGAGAAGGAGATAGATATGATTGGAAAGCACATCATCTTGGTTGATAATTTAGGGTTGAAAGTGCACTAAAAAAAAGGAAAAAGTTCAGGATGGAAAATACATTATCTGAGTTGATAGTTCAAGGCTTGAAATAAAACTAAAAAAGGGAGACAAATAGAGCTAAAAAACACATTATCTGAGAGATGAGAACTTACAAGAGCACTCAAGGAATAAAAGAGGTGATGACTCGTAGACATAGTCAAAATGGATGAGAAAGGGTTTGTAAACTACAATCCCACCAATCTTATTTTTTAGATCTTTATTAAGGATCTGGTGCAATGTGTGATGAATATATACTTTACCTAATTAATATAAGTCCTTTTTTACTCTATAATATTCTTTTTTTTTAGAGTTTATATTTCTATAATTAGCTTTGATGACTTTTTTTTTTATTCAAGCCACAACTTATGATCTTGGCCTCTTGGGATGACAAACTTTTAGATTATATCCACATGTCCCCCTGCTTAAAGACCTTTAGTTTTGTTCAACATTCATTATTTTTGTAGAAATAGAACCATAAAGCCAATCTTATTATGCCTATTAGATTGTTGCATCTTGATCATGCCCCTAAGTGATATGGACTTTGAGTTTTCTTTATTTTAAAGATATGCAAAAAAATATTGATTATTTACAAGGATTGCTTCACATAATGTTTTTGGAATTTCAAAATTATTCTAAAAATAAAAATCTTTTTGATATTGATTTAAAGCAAACTTGTCTTGAAAGAATTCAAATGATCCTCATTATCAAGCTTTTATAAAGGTGCAAAAGAATTGGTTTTGTTATGGTGAAGTGATGTTTGTTTCACGTCTTGTAGGCCCAGAATGGTATAAATCAAGTCTTGTGAAGTGTTTAGAAGACTTTTATCTGAAAGGGCTTGATTAGACGTGTAATGTAGGCTTTCGATTATGGGCCATGAAAAAAAAAGATATTTGTAGGCAAAAAACATGTTTAAGAGGTTTGAGAACTAAGGATCATTAGTACTTGCTCTTAGATATCTTTTGGTTAATGGACTTTGGAACCTTAAGTATAGCTCGCAAAATGGTTTGACATGCCCCAATGTTTGGTTTGGGCTTTTCTTAGCTTTGTTCTCATCATTGGGTTTTGAGCACTATCATCATGTTTGTTAATTTGTCATGGTGTGCTCAATTTTTTTTTATTCTAAACTCTTTCATACCCTTCACCTTTGTTTTGGGTACCTTTTATCACTGAGGACTTTTTTATGGATTTGGATTGCCTTTTATTCTTACACTTACCCCCAGTGTAGGGTGTGATACTAGTTAGATTTAATTAAAAAAAATATGAGGCTCAAACAGAGACTGCAAGAGATAATTGAAAAGTTGTGAAAGGATGAAAATAATGAGCTTCTTTCATTTAAAAATAAAATATTTAGGATCAATAAGCTTTTGATTTTCCATGTAAAATGGTTTCTCGTTATTTTTTTAGTTGTCATTTCATGGTGTTTAGGTCGTGCTTCAATGTTTTAAATGCATAGTCACTTTTTATGGAGATCAATTGAATTCACAGGACTCGTTTGCTAAAATAAACATCAATTTGATTTTTGTTGTCATACTAAAACTTTGATTTTCCAAAGATTTTTGTGAAAATATAGGATCATGCCTAATTTCTCATAGAAATGGGAATATTCCAAAGGATCTTTAGGTGTTGTGGTTTTATAAATTGATGGAACTTTCAAGATTCCTAAAAATATAGGGTGTGCTTCTGTATTATTTGTAGAGAATAAAAGAGTGAAGACATGTTATCAACATAAAAAAATATACATGATTTTATTAAAAAAAAAGGCTCATTTAACAAAGAAAGTCTTGTAGTGTTATAAGTCAAATTGTCAATAAGACAAAAACATGACAAAGCCAAAACACATGTGTGGATATTATCAAACAAAGACAATTCTAGAAGCAGGTTTCACCTTCCAATTCTGGGCACTTCTTTTTCAAAAACTCCAGTCGAGTTCATTTTAATGGCGTGAACATTTGACACACCTCTTCACTAGGTCCTTTTATTTATCATTTCCATAAAGTGGCCATCCCATTTCCTGAAGCAAGATTGGACATAGCATTTGAGGCTTCCTTAAATGTTATCCACCCAACTTTAAGTAGTTGCGTGAGCTTTTTTTTAAGGCATTGCAAGTGTGAATACTCTGTCTTAGAGCACCAACATGGTACTCCTAGGTGAGATCTTTCCAACTGTGAATTTTGGTATTGTCTTGTCTCATATGCCAATTCAATATTAGCCCACTCAAGCTATCCTGAAAGAAATGCATCAGTAGCTCTTGTCATGCATTACTTCTATCATTTTATTGTAGTAGGATTTAAGATGGGTGATGGGACATTGTGTTTTAGTATATTTGATGAATTCATTAACTCAAAACTTCTTTAGTACTACAACATTTTGGACTATACCAATTTTTATAACTTATACTAGATCATACAAGTCTACCCCTATAATAACTCTTATTCTGGCTTTAATCCTGCTATTTTATCTTGATAGATATCCTAAGAGGGCTTCATTTTATGAGACCTATTGGTGAATGCTTTTATAACCATAAGGGTTGATGTTGTTAATTATACAATACAAGACTATATTAATGCTCTTGATTGTGTTTACAAGAAGGTATTTTGCAATTTAAACCTTCATTTAGTGTTAGAACTTATCCTGCTTAAGTTATTGGTGTCCGCAAACTAAACCAAAACTTTTATTGTAAAATCAAAATACCACACACACACAATACTATCCAAATTCTTTTAGAGGTTTATAATATCACTTATTCTGGCCATGTGCTAAAATCTTGTTTTAATGAATATTTACAATAAGAAAAACCTAACTCTTGTCAAAGCAACACCACTTTTATATTCATATATTCATATAGGAGGAATTATACATGTCTCTATTACATTAGAAACAAACTCTAAATTCCATTAAAAGCCTATGATCATCCTCCTTTACATAATAGGATGCATTGAATACTATCATAATAGGGTTGAAAATCAATAATCAGTGTCCAACAGATACTATAGTAATTTGTTATTACCCATTAAGCTAACAGATAAGCTTTTGACTAATAAAAAGTTGGGTTCCCATTACCAATATATTTAAAAATGGGTTTCAACCCCATTCCACTAGTTGTTCTCTTTACCGTATATCTAGATAGTCCTTTTGCGAGTAAATCCGCTAAATTACTCATAAACTTCACATAAACAATGATGATTACTCCGTTTATAATCAACTCTCGAACATATCCATGTCGAATACTTATATGTCTTAATTTAGCATTGTAGATATTATTATAAGCTTGAGACAAAGTTGCTTCAATGTCGCAATATTAAGAAATAGATGGCATAGGTTGTGGCCACAACTTAATATCTAACAACAAATTTCTTATTTATTCTACTTCTTTACCTACAACATCCATAACAATATATTTTGATTCCATAGTTGAATGAGAGATGCATGTGTGTTTCTTGGATGCCCAAGATATTACACCTCCTCTAAGTGTAAAAACCCATCCTTTTATAGACTTATTATCACCTAAACTATTCAGCTTGCATTACAATATTCTTCAAACCCAACTGTAAATTAGAATAAAACAAATCCAAATCAATTGTTCCTTTGAGATAACCAAAGACTCTTGCATTAGGCTTAAAATGATCTGTGGTTTTGCTTG
Organism: Salix suchowensis; assembly: GCA_029030765.1. NCBI lineage: Eukaryota > Viridiplantae > Streptophyta > Magnoliopsida > Malpighiales > Salicaceae > Salix > Salix suchowensis. The sequence continues at coordinate 98,686 of CM054995.1, read as the reverse complement.
CTTGTATATCTTGATAACTTGTTATATACTTCCTAGAGATGAAAACAAAATGTGTAAATTTGTAAAGTCTTTATATGGTTTAAAGCAAGCTCTGAAACATTGGCATGAGAAGTTTGACAAAGCAAATTTGTTAAACGACTTTCATCATAATGGTGTAGATAAATATATGTACTCCAATTTTACAAAAGACTTTGGAGTGATTATTTGTCTCTATGTAGATGACATGTTGATCTTTAGCACCATTATGATTGGAATAGTTGAAACCAAAATGTATCTCACTTCTATTTTTAAAATGAAAGATCTTGGTGAAGTGGACACAATTTTAGGTATCAAAGTTAAGAAACATAATAGTGGTTATGCACTTAATAAGTCATATTTTATTGAGAAAATGCTTGATAAGTTGAAGCATCTTTCAAAAAAAAAATCTCAATATAAAGGAGGCTAATACTCTATTTGACTTTAGTGTGAAGTAAAATGATAATTGTGATAAGTTAAATGATAATTGTAGCACAGCTAGAATATGTTAGTTTTGTTGGAAGTAGGGAGTGAGCAAAAAAACCGGTTCAACAATTAAACCAAGAAAACCAAAAAAAATAACTAAAAAAACCGAACCAATTAAAAAAACCAATTAAACCGATTGTAAAACTCTGAAAAATATCCAGTTCGGTTCGGTATCGGTTCTGTAAAGCAAAAACCAATTAACCCAAACCAAACCGGTTCTGTTTAAATAAGTACTAAAAGCTTTCATTTCTTTTCTCCTTTTAAAACCTAGCCGCCACCCCCCTTCTCTCTCTCTCCCTCTTAAACAAACCCTAGTCATCCCCCTCTCCCCTGCCTTCTCCCTCCCTCTTGAAAACAAACCACAAACCCTAGCCGCCGCCGCCCCTCCCCTGACCTCTCCCTCCCTCTTTAAAATAACCCCTAACAAGTGCAGTCATGGCATACCTCAAAGAGAAGTTGAAGAAAGAGGAACGCTGTTGTTTATTGATATTCGTCTATGAGCTTGCTCTTTGAGGTATGTTATGGCTACTGATACTTGGAAAGGATGATCTGTTGTAGAAAGATGAGAGAAAGCAAAAATGCAAAGTTCTTTGTTGTAGAAAGGTCGATCTGCAACTACATTTGTTTGTATCTTTATTATTTTTTGTTCCTGGGTTTTTGCTAAGTTGTAAGGTTTGTATCGTTATGTATTTTTATTTCTCTTTGTATTGAGTTTTCTAGGTTCTTGTTTAATCATAATTTTAGGCAACAACAATTACTAATCGTTAACTAAAATTAATTGTTCATGTTCATGTCTTTTTGTTTTGCATTGTTGATCTTTGCTGTCTTGGGGAATTAAAAAAACAAATTCGGTTTTCCCAATTTTTTAATCATAAAAACCGAACCAAACCGAACCGAAAATGGTCGGTTTTTACTAGGTCCGGTTTGGTTTCGTTTTTTTTTTAAATTACAATTTTTGGTTTGGTTACTTTTTTTTTATAAAAACAAAACCGAACAAAAAATACTCACCCCTAGTTGGAAGTCTTATGTATGTGATGCATTGTACAAGACTAGATATAAATTTTGCTACATGTAAGTTATCAATATATACAAGTAAGCCAAATACAGATCATTGGAAGCCTATTGCAAGAGTCTTCAATTATCTCAAAAAAACAATTGATTTGGCTTTGTTTTATTCTATTTTCCATATGTGTGGAAGAATATTGTGATGCAAGCTAGATAACTAGTTCAAGTGATAATAAGTCTACATCAGGATGAGTTCTTACACTTGGAGAAGGTGCAAAATCTTCGACATTCAAGAAATAAACATGCATTTCTCTTTCAACTACGGAATCAGAATTTATTGTTATGGATGTTGCAGGTAAAGATGTAGAATGGATAAGAAATCTGTTGTTAGATATTAAGTTATGGCCATAACTTATGCCAATTATTTCTTTATATTGCGATAATGAAGCAACTATGACTCAAGCGTACAATAATATCCACAATGGTAAATCATGACATATAAGTATTCGACATGGATATGTTCGACAGTTGATTATAAATGGAATAATCATCATTGTCTATGTGAAGTTTATGAGTAATTTAGTGGATTCCCTCACAAAAGGACTATCTAAATACATGGTAAAGAAAACAGCTAGTGGAATAGGGTTGAAACCCGTTATTAAAGATCCTTAGTAGCACTGACACTTTGTCTCCATGGATAAACACCTTAAAATTGTTAGAGAAATTTGATATGGAAACAAATTAGAAATATGAACAATGACTTAGGGGCGTGAAAGAATATTGTCTTTAATGTGTTTATTTTTTCACACAGAAAGAACACCTCAAGGATACAACTAAGCCCTCTAAACGTCTTGAAAGAATAAGAAGAGAAGACAAAAGGAAGAAAATAGATTTTTTAATGTCATTTTGTTTTGTATATTAATAATGTATATATAGGCAGACTTGACAGACTTGTAGCACTTTAAAGAAACAATATGATTGTTCAATGAACAATCATTTTAATGAAACAATATAATTGTTCAATATTTAGTTTGATTCTAATAGTCATATCTATCAAATTTAATTACAAAATTAATAAATAAAAGAATTAGATTAATTATAATTAATCTGACAAATCTAGTTGCAAGTTTCAAGTGCCCAAATGCCAAATGTTATTTTTCCTTCTTTATTTACATACAAATTGCACCAAAACTAGCTTTCATCACTTCCCCAACTACCCACCAAAGCCTTTACATGGTGCACCAACCATTAACATCCCTTTTGTTCCAAGTTTCAAACCATGGTAATAGAGAAGACCACTATATTTACTTTTTTCAAATGGGTCATCGTTAGCCACCACTGACATCTTCTTTCCTTCTTGGCCTTCTAGCACCAGCTATGAACAATTCATCATTTATTCAACCACGTTGACATTTTCTCCAACAGCAGTTTTAGCTTTACCAAACACCCAACTTTAGCAGCACCTACACAATAACATTGATATCACTTCCTTCTAGTTGTCAACCTTCACCTCTGGTCTAACAAGTTCACTATTTCCCTTTTTCCACACTCATTTAGCATGAAAGATGTGAATTAATTCATGCTTTGCATTTGCTATCTTTTGCCAACAAAGAGGTTATGTGCGATGAACTAAGTCCATCTCATCTCATATATAAAAACAAAAGATTTTATTGGGCCAAGGGCCTCGAGCCTAATCAATCTAACCTTTCGGATAAAGGTGTCTTTTTCAAATACACTTTGATGTCTTTCTTCTTAGCTTTAATTTATCTTTATATTTGTGTGTTTAGCCAAACAAACCTTTAAAAGTTTTAAAAAGAAACCTAAAAATTTCTGGGGACCATTTTAGAATTATTTATGGGTCTCTCCGTGTTTTTTTAATAATTTTATGCAAAATCAAACTATAGACTTATACTGTTAGATATGGTCCCAATATTAAAAATTCCTATTTTTTCTCAAAAAATATAAAAAAATAATTCAAAAACTCATTCTAAAAAGACAAAATGTGTTTCTTATCAAGGGTTTCATTAATATCAGAGTAGTAGACTATATTGTAAGATACTAACTTGATATTAAAAATACTCATTTTTTTATTGAAATTTTCAAAAACTCCAAAAAGTTCTAAAAAAATTTTCACTCCAAAAATATATATAAAAAATTGTTTCATGCATACACTCAAATTCTAAAGTTTTTTTCTTATACATATTCTTCTAAAAGATAAAATTGCACTTTTGACATGTTTTTAGATTTTACAAAATGGATATCGTAACCGGTTTATGATTATTTATTAGAACATAACCAAAATACCAAAATCTCCATAACAATTATTTTGTTTAGTCACTTTATTATTCAAAATGTTGAGGTTTAGTTGTAGGCTTTAATATTTATGGTATAAAACTACATTATAAAGTATACCCTCAAGTATTAAAGATACAAAATAGAAAACAAATGTGATGCTAAAATTTAGGTCTTGGAACAATTAAGATTTAACCCAATAAGATGAAGGCTTTCTCACAAAGAAATATTTGTCTTGAACCTTAGATGAAATCAACAAATAGAAACATGTCTTAGATTAACAATCAATCAACGATATAGCCTACCAGAGGTAAGATACACTGAGGTAATATATTTTTTCCCTACAAAGTTGATCTCCTTAAACTTTTGCATGCTTTTAAGTTTTCTAATAACCATAATATTAGGTGATGACTCTTGAATCCTATAATCATAACTTTATGATTAAATCTAAAAACACCCTTCGATTTTAGAAGGCAACTTCACCAGACATCATGCATGTCACAACATTAACAATCAATCAATGATACAACTTACAATTAATAAGGTGCACTAAAGATGATGCATCTTACTCTTGTGCAATTAGTTTTCTTATTTAAACTCTCACAAACCATTAAATTTTCTAATAACTATAATATTAGGTGACAACTCCCAAACCCAATAATCATAACTTTATGTTTAAACCTAAACACCCTTCAATTTTATGAAACAACTTTATCATTCAACATTGTACATGTTTGTAATGGCCTTCTCATTCAATATTGTACATGTCACAACAATTGTAATAGTCTTCCTTTTATTTAGATATGACAAAAAAGTATAAAACCTACAGCCACTCAAGTAAAAAAAAATAACACTGAAAATTCAAGGTTATAATTACACTTTAAACAACTCAGGCAAGGAGTTCATAATTTTCACTACTATAATTTATTCTCAACATTTACCATACATAAACTATGAAAAAACATTTTTGTTTTTGAAGTTCAATGCTAATTTATAACAACTCATGGCAAAAAAAAATGTTTATCAAGAAATTCAGACTTTGTCACCAATCATCTAAAACTTCTCAGTTATGGAGAATAGAAAATTGACATGAACATATAATCATTTATCATCTGATCACGACAAGAATATTTTTCCTAGATTGAAGCATCATCACAAGGAAAACAAGAACAATCCATCTTCATTTTTGAGTGAAATGTAAGCATCTCTTTGTCCTTAATGAAGCAACATATCATTGAAGAATATTTTGGAGACCCATAGACATGTTGGGACTTCAATGATCTAAAAAATCACGTTGGCAGTCAAACACAATTTTGATCTGAGTTGAACTATCTACCTGTATTTCCTTTTTTCTTTTTCTCCATCTTTTTTTAACTTTAACTATGTTTTGGACATTGAAATGTATCTAGGGATATTACAGCTCCGATGTGCAATTTACTAACTAGTTTTGTGCATTGGCAAAACCCACCACATAATATTTAATTATGAGCCTGCAAGCCAAAAGACTCTAAATACATTCTGGTTATATGAAGACTTTAACTTCTTAATTCCAAAATACAGACATCCAGCTATCCAGGTCTCTCTTCCAACCTGTCTTTTGCGGCGGCAGTGCACAAAACTCTGAAACTTGACAAGCACTTTCACCACCATATTAATGCTCGTTTTCAATCATCTCAATATTCTTCTCTTTTCTGTTCTGATGGGGTGATCTCCTACGAGTTATCTCCTCTCTGCAACAGAGAAAGATATCTCAACCAAGCAGAAGTTTCAGGAAACAGACAAGGATTAAGATTCCATGATATTGAAAAAAACAAAAAAAAGGAAGCTTGACATCAAATAACACAAATGTATTTTCCTGGTCAATAAAATAGGGTATTCACAAAAAAACCATACGATATTCACACATATGCCACTATGGCACTGTGTCCACTGATAAGGTGTTCACATACTTTTCAGTTACAAGCTGAATAAGAAAATGAAGGAAATACACAGAATTTTCAATCAAAATCTGTAGGCAAATCCAATGCCCTAGCAAGCTTGTTTTCAGGTATCCTAGTTATTGTACAGAAAGCAGGTCCCTGCAAATTCAACAGATGTAGCATGGCATGTTGATCCTAAAACACAACATTTCTTAAGCTAAAACAAAATTGTTGTATAACCATTATATAGCTGCACAAAAAAACTTCATACTGGTATATTTGAGTTATGTAACATGCCAAAATCACCTAACCATTTTCACATCGGTCATAGAGCTGACGCAAAAAAAACGTTACTTTTGATATTTCAGTGGTTGGAAGTTCCCAAGGCAGATGGCTACACTTTTAACATTATCAATCAACTTGTTGATCTAGTTTGGTGGAATCCAGAGTCATAAGACTTTCTGCCAAAAAGATGACTGGCTTTTACAACTCATCCAACAACCTTTCATTTTGTTTCAGAATTACAGTGTACAGATGCAAGAACTAGAGAGCTCATTGGGATCAAATACTGGATCATTATCATATGTAGAAAGGAAACTAAGACCAACAACTACATGTCTAAAATACATGACAAAAAAAGACAGAATTTGAAACCAGGAAACATGCATCAACTATAGACAAGAAAGAAAGCTATAGTTGAGACAGTAAAATCAATAAGAACCTGAGGCAATTCCAGATTGAATCATAATGAAGGATAGCTACAACCCTTCGCTTCCAATCCTTTAGAGAGCCTCTGCTACGCTTAACCACGGGCAACTGCTTGATGCCTTTTGCCTCCATCAAATCCTTGGCAATTGCCAAATCAGTGTCAGGATAACATGTCAAAAGTCCACGACCTTGACCTCGGTACCTTATCTCCCGGGTGCAAACAGTGGATACAAGACAGGTATTTACCTGTACCAAATAACAAATAAATACTTCAAATATCACACTGGAGAGCATACACGAGCAGAAAGAAAGTTATCTTCATCCTTTTATACATCTATGATTGTTGAATCACCCGTGGAAGCATCACTAGATGTCTTGGAGAGCCGTCTAATGTCGCCATATGTTAGTATTCCTTCCAGTAAATCTTCATCATCAACTACGAGCAAACAATTCTGTTTGCTGTCATGCATATATTTTATAGCTTCTTTCAATGTTAAGCTTACTGAAACCTTTGCATAGTTCTTTGACATGGCCTTATAAACCTAGCAACAAGCAGGAAAGAATAGAGTAAATAAATACACCTCAGAATAATACACAATTATATCTGAAGAGGGGATGTTGGTGCACAATAAATAACAAGAATAACATAAGCATGAAGCTTCATTTCTTAAATAAATCAATTCTCCGGACAAGAAAAATGGAGAAAAATACAAACCTTGAGATTTTCTGCAAGCAAATCTTCATTAATTGCTTCATCATCAGTATCGTTTGAAAGAGAAGAATAACCCTTAGCCAAACTATGAGGACCAGGTGTTTCATTCTCCTTGCCATGGTCAGCCACAGATGGAACCCATATTGCTAACCCAACAGCTCCCTGATCACATTTCATGGAAGAAAAAATAAATTAGCATTAAAAATGTGAAAGCCAGGAAATATAGGGCACATGGTGCTGACGACCATGACATAACCTATTTACCAATGAGTGACAACAAACCTTTTTCAGTCCCATTAGCAGTGATATCGGATTATTGATGAAAACAAGCAGCAAAAATACACTTTTCAGTTTCTTAAACCAAATAGACTGTTTCATGCAGGAATATAAGGTTTATGATTGATTTTAGCACAGTTTTGACCAAGAATATTATAGCCTTACAAAAAAAATATCAATGTAATCCCATCACATATCCCAATTACTGGGAGGATAAAATAAACATCTTAACAATCAAGATTATTCTGGAAAAATATCAAGTAAATCTAATTACCATGAGGGGAAGGATTATCCTGTAATCTTTTGTCAACTCAAACAGAAGTAGAACTGATGTCAATGGCACTGAACATACTGAAGCTAAGGTAGCAGCCATTCCAACCTACAGCAAAAGATTTGAAATACTTTATTCAACTTGACACAAATAAAAAGGCACTTCAGCAAAGAGAGAGATATCATCTCATAAAAGTTACGATAGCCCAAAAACAATTACATTACCAAGGCATATGCCTGTGGCTGGGCAACGGCAGCATTTCCTGGAATGGCTGAATTGATAAGTTCTGCAGCTGAACCTCCAAATACAGCACCAACAGCTGCACCAATCATCAAACTTGGTGCATAAAGGCCACCTACAAGCAATGAACCCTTGCACAGAGCAGTGGCCACAACTTTGGCTGCTAATATTTGGGTTAATAACCAGATTCCAGGAGCAGAAGCACTCTTCCCAGTGTGTAAGATTTCTTCAACATTGGTAAAACCCCAATATAGTATTCCAGGATACTTCAGAGCAATTATTCCAGCTCCTAAACCACCTAAAGCAGGGCATGCAACAGGATGAAGGCCAAATTTTTCTTTGATAAACTCAAATGACTTCGTGAACCAGGTGACCAAGCGAGTAAAGACCACACTTACGACACCACATAGCATGCCCAATATCAGGTATAAGGGTAATTCTGCAAAGCAAAACCAAAAATTGAATAAAAATAGTCAGATTTCGCTAGTGATACCAGTTTCTTACTAGATAGGGTTTGCACACAAAGACCACACTGTTTTTTTTATCTTCATTTAGTTAAAAGGCGATAAAAAAATAAAGGGAAAATCATTATAATGTGTTTTACACAGACACGTTCATGTCAAATGCCGCATCAAAATATAGAAATAAATGCATCAAGAGATGAATAATACCAGCAGCAGATTTCAAATCATACGATGGCACTGTAAAAGCTGATTGTGTTCCAAGTAACGCATTTGATACAGTTGATGATATTACAGAAGCCAACAGAATCATTGCAGTTGTGAATGGAGGTGAATTTTCAGCATGGAGAGGCCTCAACACAGTTTCAATAGCAAAGAAACAACCAGCAACAGGTGCATTGAAACCTGAACAAGAAGAGCAAAAAGAAAATTTGAATGGCATTCAAATAAGAATTTGCTGGAGCAGAATGGATAGAAACAAAAGAAATATTGTGATTTGAAACTGACTTTGTTTACAAACCAGATCATCAGGGAAGCAGAGATAAGAAATACAGTTAGATTGATAAAAGCTACAAGATGATTGCATAAGATTTCAGTTGTGTTTGGAAATTAAAGATTCCTCCTCAAGACTAATGAACGCACTACACATGATTGATGAGCATAGGAAATCAGTCTCAACATCCTGATTCCAGATATGCTCCCTGAAACAAGCATGTCATTTTCAGTTTTACAAAGTGCCGTCACTCCTTCAAGCCTTATCATGCTCAAGTCAATTACTTTAAGGCTAGTTTTTTTATGAACAGTTGATCTTCCATTGACTAGAAGGTGCGATCTAAAACCTTCACTTGAAAAATAATAGATATATGAGTTGCATTATAAGTGAATGAGAGACCATATAAGGTCGTGTTGTTTTAGGCTATGAATGACCAAAAGTTGCCGGATGCCAGTAAATATATATAAAATAGATGATCTTGAAACCAAAGCAGCCAGCCACAGCCAGGTAATATCTGGCTTTTGAAATGGTGATTATCTAAAGGAAGCAAATAAGCCGAAACAAAATCTTATCATGTAAAAAAGGAGAGATACCTGAAGAAATCCCAGCAGCTGCGCCAGCGGCAACAAGAGTATTCCTCCTTTCTCTATTGTTTGCCATCATTAAAGAGAATCCATGGGCACATGATTTGCCGATGTCAACACTAGGTCCTTCAGGACCCAAAGAGCAGCCAGTACCTAAAGTAACAGCTGCCTGAATGGCCTTCACTGTAGGAAACACTCCGGCGACCAAATCGAAACCTTTTCTGTGAGATGAAAGGTTCTGCCTTATTTGCTCCAATATTTCAACCAAGCCATGCATCATTCCAACAATAACTCCTCCAGCAACAGGGATTAAAAGAATCCGATGCCAAGTGTCTGACAGCCTTTGCAGACGGAGCCATGCAGCACCCTCGTTTGGAGTCCCAGCCCAGGCCCATTCATGTATTAAATGAACCTAAAGAAGCATTACCAAAATATCAATGACAGAACTCCTAAGGAAACTAGCAAGGCAAACATAAGTGCATGACAAAGCATAAGAAAGAAACATGTATAGAGGATCAGCCTCTTCTTTTTTTTCTTTCTTCTCCCTTGCTCTTCTTCTTCAATATGAGACAAAATCATGTGATGTAATTGCACAGTTGATTGTTAAAAGGCTTATGGCAGCCAATAATAATAATAAAATAAAAATAAAAATAAACCTTACGCACAGCCAATTATTGAGAAATTAAGCAGAAACTGAGCAGCAAAGCACAATGAGAATGAGAGAGAGAGAGAGAGAGAGAGAGAGAGAGAGAGAGAGAGAGAGAGAGATCCACCCAGATGAATTAAAAAGAGAGAGAGAAGAAGGCAGAGAAAAACAAACCCCCTTATTGAAAGCGGCGACACAGAGACCGGAGGCGAGACCGAGAAGGCAACCAATTAGAAGCAAGGCCCATTCAGGAGTGGCACCATTCTCTAAAACGTCGTCTTCGTCGTTGTGATCATTAATATTCTTAACACGGTGGTCATAATTACGATTTTGGCGGTGGTTGTGATCTGATATAGATGGAGCGTCGTCGTCGTCGTCGTCTAGATGATGATAATGAAGATTGTTGTTGTTGTTGACAGTGGAGGAGGGACGACGACCTGAAAAACCTCGAATCAGATCTTTGATAACAGCAGTCTTCTTATGTCCTCCTCTGCTATTATCACTGCTGCTTCTGTTGAATCCTCCTCCCCCTGCTTGTGCTGCTTCCAGGTCGTTATTATCTACAGCAAGTACTAGTGGTTGTTGGCCATGGTCATCGTGTTGTTGTGTAATTGAAGAATTGGATTTGAGGAGAAGATGCTTCTGATCGCCGTCTTCCATTGTTTCTCTCTTTCTTTCCATTCCCAGATTCCAAATCAGATCAAATCAAATATATATGTATATGTATATGTATATATATATATATATCAACGCCTTTCGTCTTCTTCTTCGCTACAGCAATTAAATTACTGCTTATACTCCTTAATTTTCTGTTCTTCTCTCTCTTAGCTCTTCTATCCTTTCCATGCCCCCACGGTTTTTCATATTTAACGAACGAGCACTGCGGAGAGATAAAAATAATTTTGTTTCGTTTAAATATATGTAAATTTTTTTTTAATTTTGTTTTTCATCTATTTATTTTTTTTCATTCTTCTGGAATAGTTTTTATTTTATATTCATACTAGTCATGGCACCCGCGCTTCGCCGCGGGCGGAACCATATTTTTTTCAATGAAAAAAATATAAATATATGAATTGTAAATGGATATAAATTTATCTGTTTAGTAGGTTTCAATGAAATAACCAGTATAAAATAAGTAGTTAATTTTCTATGAACAAAAACATGAAAACATAAACTGAAAATATATTCTTATTTTATTTTCATTATCATTACTACAATAGTTGAAATTATCATCAATATTACTGTCAAAATAATTCAAATAAATAAATTGCCCTGAAAAATAATTAAAAAAGGAAAAGATTTATAAAAAGAAAGCCAATACCTAAAATTATCATTATTATTGCGTAAATAGTAAAATAAAAAAAATCATTTAATCCAAAGAACAAATAAAAATAACAGAAAATAGGAAAACATGAATAAAGAAAAAAGGAAGCAGTATTAATTTTAAAATGACCACCAATATAAATTCAAATTTCAGGATTGAACTGATTTAAAAAAATACCTCAACAAAAGAAACTATTTAAATTATTATCAACATTACTGTCAAAATAATTAAAATAATTAAATAGTCTTGAAAAATAAGTAAAAAAAGCAAAAGATTTAAAAAAAAAACAATCACTAAAATTATCATTATTATTGCGTTAATAGTAAAATGATAAAAATCATTTAATCAAGAGAACAAATAAAAATAACAAAAAATACAAAATAATGAATAAAGAAAAAAAGAAAGCAATATTAATTTTCAAATAGCCACCAATATAAATTCAAATTTAAGGACTGAACCGATTAAAAACAAAACCTCAAAAAAAAACTAAAAGAATAGATGTATAAATACGAATAAAAAACTAAACATTGTCTATGAATTAAAAAAAAACTAAATGAATTAATAAAAAAAACAGGATTAAAAAAAAAATGAACAAAGGGAAAAAAGGAGCAGTATTAACAGTAAAATTAATACTATAAGAGTTAAAATCATTATCAATATTATTGTCAGAAAAATGAAAATCATGAAAAAAAAGCAAAAGATTTGCATAAAAAACAATTAACAAAATAATCACTAAAATTGTTCTTATCATTGCGTAAATAGAAAAACAATAAAAATCATTTAATCCAAAGAACAAACAAAAATAACAGGAAGAAAAGAATAAAGGGGAAAAATGCATAATATTAATCTTCAAATAATTACAAACACAAATTAAAATTTTAGCATTGAACCGATAAAAAATAAAACTGAAAAAAAAAGACAAAATCTAAAAGCATAGATGCATAAATATCAATAAGAAATAAATATTATCCAAAAAAAAAAACAAATTAATTGATATAAAATATAAAATAAAAAGAATAAGGACCAAAATGAAAAATAACACATATAAAATTAATTCCAATTGAAGGATAAAATTGAAAAAAAAAACAATTGGAGGACCAAAAATAAATAATACTAATTGCTGTCATGATATGAAAAAATTAGAAGAAGAGGGACTGAAATCAAACTTTGTATATATGACCAATTTCAATAGGAGGGCCAAATCAAAGAAATTAAAAGCTCTGTACCGGAAAAATTGTAGGAATCAGAAATAAATGCAAAATCAAAAGTATAAGGACTGCAATAAAAATTTCTTTATATAATCAGTTTTAATTGGAGGGCACAATTGAAAACAATTAAACTTTCAATTAAAGAAATCAGTAATACAAATGAAATCAAAACCCCAGGGACCAAAAGAAACTTAGCACAAACATCAGGGACCGGTACCTGACTTTGGCTCGCCTGGAGAGAGAAAACGGACACCCGACAAAAAACCGTCGGTCGCCGCTCACCGGAGCATGTATGATCGGAACGCGCTGCGACGGAAGACACAGGACGTGACGGCGAACCTCCTGACACGGCGGTAGGCAGTTTTGGACCTCCGCAAGACCCCACACGCGTCGCCTCAATGGCGCGTCTGCGTGGAACCCCGATGTCGCGTCCGTTCGATGCGCCAGTCGCCCGTCAGGAAAAATAATAAAATAAGGGTCAATTACTAAGACGCCCCTGATTTTGCTGACATTAAAGAAAAAACCTGAGTGGAAAATACGGTTCTACCCCCGGTCTCTGCTCTTTATTTTGTCGTTTTATGGGCCCTTTTTTGTCCGCGCACTGTGCTAAAAAAATTGGAAAACCCGAGAGAGCCCCTGCCCTCCTGTGCACTATTTTGTTTTTTTTCGGAGGCTATAACCGCCAATACACTGTTCACAGGCGGAAAAGACAAAAAAAAAAAAAGTAGACATACACACGCGAAGTACCGGGACAAATTGCGAGTCCACAGTGTTTTGTTTCTTGAGCTACAGTAAACGGAGCCACAGTAAATCATCAACGCGTTTTATATATATTTATAATTTATATATCCAAATTTTAAATTTTTACCCTTAACTTTTATTATTATATCATCAAATGAGAGTATTTTTTTTTTTTATAGATGTATAGTGAATATTTTGTTATTAGTAATATATTATCTCTGTATATTTTTTTATCTATTTTATCTACATGTGGCTTATATATTTTTAATTTAAAGTGATTTTTATTTAAAAAAATTAAAAAAAAATTATGTTTTAATATTTATTCTTGATATTATTATATTAAAATTATTACATAAAACATAGATTAAATTAATTTTATATTTTAAAAAAAATCTTCGTTAATTTTTTTTATATATTTTAATGCGTTAATATTAAACAAATATCAAAATATATAATTGGTCTAACATGTTTTTAAGAAAAAATACCTTAAAATAATCACCATCATTATTTTCAACGTCTTATCCACAATGAAATGAATTTATATAAAAGAAAATTAAAAATTTTGTAGGCAAATAGAAAAGAAAATAACACAGTAACTTAGATTGTGTTTGATAGTCTCGTAATGTCTTATAATGATAATAATACTAATTTTGCTTTGTGGTTTAATTTGTTCTTCAAATATTTTTATTTGTTCTATATATCAATTTTTTTTCAATAATGCTAATATTGTTTTTGGTTTTATTTCAATCATAATAATGAGAATAAGAATAATAATTCCAATAATTTATCATTTGGTATTTTATTTATTAAAATTTAAGTTTTGTAACTTCTCTGTAAATAGATCTGAAGTATGATATATAGAAAAGCCGCAAAAAACTATTTTTAACAAAAACAACATCAACTAATGAATTATTTTGATTGTTATTATCATGATTTTTAAATTGTCACCATCATTATAATTGTCATTATAGTCATTATTGTAAATAATTCATATTCTAATTAACATCATTAGGTGTTGGCAATAATATCGCTATCACCATCATTATTTATATATCAATATTATTATTACGACAATAATCATTATGATAACCAACACCTTTATTTTTATTAATATCATTTAAATTATAATTAATATTATTAATGTTATTATTATAATTGTTTTTGTCATTATTGATATTTTCATATTATTTTATGACTTATTGTTATTATCATCATCAAAGTCATAATTATTAGTACCATACGCACTATAACCATTATAATAAATTATAATTATAATTATCATTATGATTATGATTAATAATATCACTATTATACCATGATTATAATACCTAAAATTATTATTACCATTACTGCTAAACACAATAAAAATTACTAAGTTATCCCCAGCAATAAAAAAAACTTAAAAACTTTAACAAAAGAGCAAGCAAGAAAAAAAAAACTAAAACTATTATTATTATTACAAAAATAATGAAATAACAAAATTATCCCGAATAATAAAAAAAACCGGAAATCGTTAACAAAAAACCAAACCAAAAATAAAATAAATAACAAAACAAAAATAAATATTATTAGCTTAAAAAAATCATTTGACTTGAAGAATAAATAAAAAAGGAAAAAAAAGAAATATCAATTTTCAAATGATTACCAACAAAATTAAAATTTAAGGACTAATTTAAATAAAAATAAAACCTCAACAAAAGAGAAAATAATAAAAAAATTAAAATTAAAACTAAGAGCATATACATATAAATATGGACAAAAAATAGGAACTATTTCAAAAAGATAAAAAAATAAAGAAAAATTAAAATCAAATAAAAATTAAAAGAATGAGGGCTGAAATGGAAAAAATATATATATGATCAATTTCAATTGAATGACAAAGTTGAAGAAAAAAAATCAAACTTCTATATCGAAAACATTAAGGGATTTAAAAGCAAACCTAAAATTAAAACAATAAGGATCGAAATGAGAACAAAATATATAATCAATTTCAATTGAAGGACCAAATTGAAACAAATCAAAAAATTTATAACAGAAATGAAGACCAAACAAAACAATCAAAAGATCAGGGACTGAAATGAAAACATCATAAACTAATGGGACATCTATGTAATTTAGGTTACAGAAGAGAGAAAAGAAAAAAAATAGACCAACCACCATCACATTTTCGGCCATTGTGCATCGACACGGGTACCACCATGTGGAAGAGGACATGGTGACGCATCCTATAAGAAGTCGGATGGACATTTGGAACTACCGAAAGACGCTGCACACGCCGCCTAAAACAAGCGTAAGGAAGAAAACCATCGGCGCATCAGTCAGATGTACCAACAATGTTCTGTAGTAAAAAAAAAAGATAAAATTATCTAAACACTCCTACGCCAACTCTTGGATTTTGTTTTTTTTAAGGGCTTATCTGGATTTGTATTGCTTAGAAAAATTTTAAAAACCAGAAACTCTTGGTTCTTATCTTATTTGAGGGTAACATGATTATTTTATTATTCATATTAGTGTAAAAAATCAAAAATATCCCTGGGTAATCAACTGTTTATTGTGTGTTGGCACTGCTGGAAGCAGTAAAAATAGTGTTTTACTATACAAAAAGACCTGAAAAAGACCTAAATACCCCCAAATAATTAGAGAATGCCAATAGGTCCCATGAAAAAAATCTAAAATGCCTCTGAGTCCAAAAGTTAAAATTTTATGCACCGAGAAGCAAACCAATAATTACACTATTACAATCCATAGTAATTTGTGTTTACGACTATAATTAAAAATCCGCATGATTTACCTTCTTCTTTAATTGTCATTTATGTCCTCGAATAATAGCACTTTCTCAAATTTATTCGATTTGCTTGATTCCAAAACTAAAGTATTCCATTTAGGTACTCAAAATTATATTTATTATCCCTAAAACTGATCATTCCTCCAAATCCTTTAGACACCGTTCCTACCAAATTTCTCTCTGTATTTTTACCCCCGATATTAATTAAGGAAGGGTAAATTATGAAATACATCAAATCCTATCTCAATAACTATATATTACATTTTATCACGAGATAAATTTTTCACTCCACAAATAAACTAGTGCGGCTGCCCAGACCCCTACTAGACACAAGCTTTCACAAGGACAAGGATGCAACATTCCATCGTTTACACAACTCCTATGTCTTCCAGAATGAGTATGTGACTTCCTCAAGCCACACACACATAATTTCTCCTCATTAGGCAATCCCACATGCCAATTCGTTTGCCTCACAAGTCTATTTTTCATAAGGTTTAGACACTTCCTTAAGCATCCAAGGCTTCCATCCCTTTCTTCATGAACAACATCATATGAAACCACTTTGAACAATCTCATGAATCCCCATAACCCACCTCCTCAACTATTCCATACATATAACCTGCAAGCAAAATGAGACAACTGATTTTTTTTGGTTGTGAACAATTTTTTTTCCAGTGAAGCTCTTTTGGCAAGTCCTTGTCTCGCCCAAACATAAACACATGTAGCATTCCAGCATCAAAGTTCCCCCTAACCTGCTATCCATATGCCTACTATTGCACCCAAAGACACTCTATCAATAATTTTTCACTGACATGACAACCCTGTTGTTCCCACTAACTCGCTGCTTGTGTCATCCATCGAAAACTAGCAACATGGAAACCTAACAAAGGTTTCGTATTCTACTTCCATCATTATACTCCATCCATAATCACTGTCGCACGTCGCCACGCGGAGTCCCGAGAGGGATCCTGGCTCTCGCAATGGAGTTGAGAAGGAGTCGCCACCTGGCTGTTGAGGGTCGCTAGGAACACCCGGTTGCACTGGTCTGGTCAGAGATTCAAAAGGTAGGGGATTGATTGCGTAAAGGGAAGGTATTAGCACCCTTAATAGGCCTTACCTGAGGTAAGCTGCATTGTCTATTTCGATGTGATTTTGAATGCTTCAATAGGTCGTATTTATTCACATGAAAAAAAATGTTTCGATTGAGAAAGAAATAGATCACCGCTTAGAATAATCCTGTGAATTTTATTGATTATTATCATCCCCGCCGAATATTTTGGATATTAACCCCTTAGAATTTATTTATCCAAACACCGAACAGTGAATAATAGCATACTATCCCCGCCGAATATTTTGGATATTGACCCCTTAGGATTTATTTATCCAAACACTAAACAGTGAATAATAGCATACGATCCCCTGAATATTTTGGATATTAACCCCTTAAGATTTATTTATCTGAACACTGACAGTTAATAATAAATTCCCAAAAAATAAGATTTTTATATTTTTGAAATATTGGCCAATATCCTTTGGATTTTTACAAATATGTTGTAAAATCTCAAAATACAGTAATGATTTTTCTTTGTAAAATTTTTCTTTGTAAAATCCAGGCTAAAACACATTTTCTCTTCTAACTCTAAGATAATATAGTTTTTTGAAAGAAAAAGACTTTTTGAAATATGTTAGTGTAGTGGCCGTATGCAAAGAAAACACATTTTTTTTATTTCATTTTATATTCCTTTTTTCTTTATTAAAACAAACATAAAATTAAGTGAACATAACACACACACATTCTCTTTTTTTCTTTCTTTTTCATTATATTTTACAAATAAAATACAGCTCACACACACATTATCTTTTTTCATTTTTCTCATTACATTTCACAAATTATAATTAAAATACAATAAATTTAAATAACACATATAAACATAAAGAAAAATACAAAAAGGACTTCAGGAACAGTGCTGGAATAGTGGCAGCAGTGCAGGGGGGCTGGTGGCGCGTCTGCCCATGCGCCACTATCACTGGCGGCGCGTGGTTCCACGTGCCGCTGCTAGTGAACAGTAACGATGGGGGAGACCAACAAATCCGCTCCTTCCCTTTCTCCTCTCGCCGGCGGTGACTTCAACGCGACCTGCAAAGCATAGAATACACAGAAAAACAACACAAACAAAGCAGCTAGGGAGTTCTTCTTCCTCTTCTTCTTCTTTTTCTTCGCCGGCGAGAGTTTTCCTAAGACCTGCAAACAAAACAAAACCCACAGACAAAACACGCAAAATCAAATTATTCTCTTCTGCAAATTTCAGATCTATCCTTCTCGGCGATCTGTTCTTCTTCTCGGATCTGCTCTTCTTCAGTCTTTTCTTCCTCTTCCTAGTTCAGATTTGACAGGGAGATAGGGTGCTATAGAGGCTGAGGAGTGAGACCGTGGAGGTTGTGGTGGTGGCTGTGTTGCCCTCCGAGCGAGGGAGCTGGTCTGCTGGGGGAAAGGGCTGACGGGGAAAAGAGTGAGGCTGGAGTTGCAGAGGAGAGGGAGAGATAATGGGGAAGAGAGCGGGTCTGCTGGGGCTGGTCGCCGGAGAGACAAAGCTGAAGGCAAGGGTCAAATTAGCAGAGGGGGCTGAGAGGAGTGAAGGAGGGGAAAACCTGTCTTGGGGAGAAGGATTGAGGGCTGAAAAATAGGGGTTGCAGCTGCCAAGATAGGGTGGCGACTGCAGCCCCAAAATTGAGAGAAATTTAGGGTTAGGGCTTTCTTTAGGTGTTTAGGGTTTTATATGTGTATCTTTTTTCTGGTCCCTTTTATTTGTGGCAAGACAACTCTATTTATAGAATTTGTCAAGGGTAAAATTTCAAAAGCAGCCTTTATCTTGCGCACATTTTTCAATTTGATCCTTGGTTGTTGATTTGTGTGACCTGACCTTTAATTGATAATTAAACTCTCAATTTGTTCAATTTTGCCCCTGTATCAATATTTTTGGATAATTGTTTTTTTTTTAATTTTTTATTTTTCTTTCTGAAACATAAAAATAAGTAGGTCAAAATTTGGGTAGCAACAGATGCCCCCTCTTTACAATGCTTGCGACTAAAGTCTCGTAAAAGACTTTGAATAGTAAGTGTTGCAAAGAAAAATAGAATGGTGGAGATGGTCTCATTATGACGGGTGACCTACCCGGATGGAGGATGGGGTCTCATTATGACGGGTGACATACCCGGATGAAATTGGTGATGAGGTGAAAAGGATGGTGACCTACCCGGGTTAGCAATGTTAGGAGGGTCTCATTTTTTTCTGGGTGACCTACCCGGGTTAGAAGTTAGAAGGGTCTCATTGTTCTGGGTGACCTACCCGGGTTAGAAGGGTCTCATTTTTCTGGGTGACCTACCCGAGTTAGCAGTGTTAGGAGGGTCTCATTTTTCTGGGTGACCTACCCAAGTTAAAGATGAAGGGGAAGGGGGTCTCATTTTTACAGGTGACCTACCCGGATGGAAGATGGTGAAGAAGGTCTCATTATTACGGGTGACCTACCCGGATGGAAGAGGGTGAAGAGGGTCTTATTATTATGGATGACCTACCCGGATGGAAGAGGGTGAAGAGGGTCTCATTTTTCTGGGTGACCTACCCGGATGAAAGATGGTGAATAGGGTCTCATTATTACAAGTGACCTACCCGGATGGAAGATGGTGAAGAGGGTCTCATTATTACGAGTGACCTACCTGGATGGAAGATGGAAGGGTCTCACTTTTCTGGGTGACCTACCCGGATGAAAGATGAAGAAGAGGGTCTCATTATTACGGGTGACCTACCTGGATGAAAGTTGAAGAGGAGGGTCTTATTATTACGAGTGATCTACCTGGATGGAATATGGTGAAGATGGGGATGCAATGCATGATGACACATGTATACTTACCTGAGAAATATATGTCCCCTTTCTCTGATGCTCCATTGTCGTAGGATACGTTTGCCTAGTCTCCAAAGCCTTGTTGTCATTCATTCACCCAATCTTAAGCGCATTGGTTATTCTGGGCTATCTGCGATGATCTCTGCTCTCATTGCTTATCAAGTTTAACATTGCCCCCAAGTATGGTGTTGCTTGATTCATCGTGAAGGAGTGTAACAAGTCATCCATCTTTTTGGATTCTCTCAATAACAGCTCTTTGGTTTGCGTATGTTTTGCTAACAATCATTGAAAGGCTTGCTACTGTTGTTCACATCTTGGATTGTCGATTCGTCATGGAGTTTTTCATCAATTGAAACATATTTCTTCATGGAATTGTCAAGTCATCCAAAAATGCATCCAGAACTCATCGGTACATGCTCCGTGTTATCATTAATAAATTTCTCTCTGCTCGTGAAAAGAGATGTAATGTTATCATCACCCACATTCATGCGATGAATTGCACCTTAAACTGATGCAACTGTTCGGCCATGCAATCTAAAACTCTTCGTTGTAGACTCAATTTCTTCTAAGCAAATTCTTCTTGTTTGTGCAAAGAATTATGATATTGTCATTAACAAGGTTTTTTTCTGTCTCCCATATTCATGCGGTGAATTGAACCTTAAGTTGACTGGCTTCAAAGCAAATTATTCCTCATTCAATCTTGGTGGCTTGCATACTCTTCAATATTTATCAAAATACACCCATGCGATATCATCTTTTTGGAGACAAACACATCTGCGAGTAAGCCGATATTTCATAAATCTGAAAGTGCCCTTCAAATGCAACCTTATTCTCAATCACTGTTGGAGCTTATCAAACCATCACTCTCTATTAAGCAATGTTACCCTGAGTTGAATTCGTTGGTGCTCATTGATGAATTTCACTAAATCATCATTTGCTTGTGCTTCTTTGCCCCCAAGCTGAAGTGAAATTGTTTGTATTCCTATCAAGATCCACATTGTGCCCTCTGACTACTGGGCTTTCCAATCAAGAATTGTCAATATCAAGGATTCTGCAAAATCCAGTCACTGTCTTCTTTGTTTGTAAATCTTTTTGTTCTGAAATTAAATCACCAATTTAAAAGATCATGTGCATCCAAAGTCTAATCCTTGAAATAAAATCAAAAAGATGTCATTTGTTGAAAATCAAATTCATTTGGTCAAATGTCCAATACATGATATTCAATGCATACAAACCTGTAATTATCTTGTATTTTTTGCAAACAGTAATCGACCCATCATGAGATTGAAATCCTCTTTTTATGGGTTTTTGGTGTTTCAATTCTAATATCGGATTTTGGGGTATGTCATGATGGAGTGATAATTTGCGGTTTTCAAAACAATTTAGAGTGTCGAGTAAAAATTTGAGGCTCAGTTGAAAATTTGTCTCATTTTTTACTACTTTATCAATACGCATAACAACTTGTAACTTACTTCATGAAATTATAACCCTTATGGAAAAACTCTAGCAAATTTGGAGAGCGTTGCTTGCTTGATCAAGAAGGACTTTTACAAACATGTAATGAGGCTATGGTTCATGGCTATAAAAGAAATGGATATTCATAGGCTCAAAAAAGTGTTTAAGGGTTCAAAGACTAAGGATCACCATTCGCTAGTCAACTGTTTTCTCTTGTTGTCCTTGTAGAAGAGACGACATAAGATACGTTAATTATCTTAACGTGATTTTTATCCATCAACCAATGCTCTAAGAATCTCTACGACCATGTCATTCCTTTCATTGACAATTTCAACCTTAAAAGATACTAAACTTGAATCATCATTTGTCATCCAATGTTATTTCATCTCTTGTTACACTCAATATAGTCTAACAAAACAATTATGCAAGATCTTCACTTGATGGATAACTTATCTTGAAGACTTGATAATCTTAATAACATTTCTTCCCACATGAGGTATGACCACAGATACCAACGGACATGGTATAGTTCAATATTCTCTTTTGTGTTTTTTTTTTTCAATTTTTTTTTGAACTTTTTTGTTTTTTTTGAACTTGTCATTAGCATCGACTCTTGGTTTTTGTCATGCCCTATCTCAATTTGATTGTTCTCCTATGTTGGGTTTTCGTTCTTAAACATCCCCCCTTGTGTTGATTTTAATGTTGTCACTGTATCCTCAAACTACAAATCTCTTATTTGCCCTCAGTGTATTTGCCCCCAGTGTGAGGGTGTGATCCATGTCGGGTGTTTTCAAAGAACTATAATATCAGGCTCAAATTGGGATTAACAAGGGATACATATTTCAAGAATAGTGAAGGAAATAAACAAAGATGACCTTTTGTCATTTCAAGCAAAGTGGGTTTTAACTGATAAATTTTGACCTCGTCCAATGTAATGATTTGGACGTGTAAGAGTCATGATTCGCGGGTCCATAACTACCGAATCCATTACATGTTGATATGCATACTAATAAAGCTTAGTTCTATGATGTGATTCAAAAACTCGGTGTATGGGCTCAAAAATTGTTCGGTCACCTGGTATTGGTCATCATGTCTCTTAACAAAAGTTAGGTCAATTTTGCAATCAAAATACTTTTAATTTTCGGAAATGATAAACTTTAAATTTTGCATGGTGGAGATTGATCAAAATATGTTGTCAAAAATAAGAATATCAAACATCTCTTGATTTCAAAACAACAAAAAGACAAGGAAAACACATGATTCAATGAACTGATGATTTGACCCCAAAACAAAGTGATAGCCGATGAGATTCTATGAGAAAATTACTGACGATGCAACACTTTTCTCAGACTTTCCAAACAATCATTTCTGTATTGTCACTGCTCATTGATCTCGCGTATGCTCGCGATGATTTATTACTGACACTGTCGACGATAACATCCTCCACAAAACTTGACTTGCCTTTTGCTGATTAACTTTCACACTTGATCATTGATATTCTTACAACTGTTCATCTCTCTCATCTGGATTATATCGCAAAAGGAAGGCTTTTTTTGTTGCGCTCCACTGCGTTCCTCATTGGACATAAAAAAAAGTGAATTAAGCTTAGAAGCACTCTTGTCAAAACACCAAAGTGCGTAAATCATAAAAAATTTCGTCATACAACGAAAAGACTCTTTTTGTGGAAAATAAGCTTCTTCAAGCAATATAATCTTGCAGTGCACATGCTTTGACCTCTCAGATACCGGAATAGATTCAACAATCCCATATTATATTTCCACACTCGGGATTTGCTCGCAAAATAACATGGTCTAATGTGTGTGTCGGCATAAAACTCCTTGATTGACAGTGCCGCAAAAACTCCACATGATCTGGATAGAAATCAATTGATACATAAATGGACTGACAACTTCTTTGACTGATGCTTGCTTTCTGAAAATGGACTACTCGCACTCCCTTAAAAGAAAACCCGAATTTTCCACAATTTCCATTGATGATTGCATTAACACTTTGCAGATAATATTTGGGCATATGTCCCACCTGATTCACTAGAGAGCATAGAACTCTGTTGTTGGCTTGCAGAAGAAACATGAATGATGGCTCTGTATCGAGGTCAATTCTTCTCAGCAATGTCAAATGTCCAATAACCCTTCGGAGGATGATAGATTGAGGGACCCCTATTTCAAAACTATTGGAATGCATGTTGAAATGTATATGCATGTTTTTTGGTTTTTTAGTTTTTTTCTTACAAACTCGCCCTTCGAGGAGTGACACGTGGTTGTAACGACTGCATGCTAAACAAAAACTGTGAGAATACATATTGAAATGTATATGCATGTTTTTTTTTTACGGACTCGCCCTTCAAGGAGTGACACGTGGTCGTAACGACTGCATGCTAAACAAAAATTGTGAGAATGAATGTTGAAATGTATATGCATGTTTCTTTTTTTTGTTTTTTTTACGGACTCGACCTTCGAGGAAGGACATGTGATCGTAACAATTGCATGATAAATCAAAAATTTGATTTTTGCTTAAACCTTATAATGAAAATTTTCTAAGTGATGGCTACTGTGTCACCCAAAAGTCTTGAATTCAAGATGCTTCAAGAAGGGTTTGCCTTAATGCAAAACAGAATGAAGGGAGCATACACCCTAATGATTGGTTCTAATTTTTGCACAACAAATGGTGAGCTTGCTACTTTGGTCTCTAAACAGGGTCTCTTGCTGTCCTAGTGATCACCTTCGTAAAGGCAATATGGGGGTTTAGCAGATAATGGGATGGTACGTATACCAATCATTATCATCTAAGCTCTCAGCGAAGAATTGGGGTTTACACAAACTTCAACCTTGACTCAAGTCATAGGTAAGCTGCTAGTCCCCCACGTAACTTAAAGTTGCAAACCACAATGATATAATTGAAATAAATTAACAATGCATGGACATATGTTGCACAAAATAAAAAATGTGAAAAACTTACTAGCAATAAACACACATAAAATTCAAACAAATTGAAAAAAATAAATCACATCAAAATTTCATATTTTTCAGAAAAAATACCGTCCCCAGTGGAGTCACCATTATGTTGCACGTCGCCGCGCGGCATCCCGGGAGGGATCCTGGCTCTCGTAATGGAGTTGAGAAGGAGTCGCCACCTGGCTGTTGAGGTTGCTAGGAACACCCGGTTGCACTGGTCTGGTCAGAGATTCAAAAGGTAGGGAACTGATTGCGTAAAGGGAAGGTATTAGCACCCCTAATATGGCTTACCTGAGGTAAGTTGCATTGTCTATTTCGATGTGATTTTGAATGCTTCAATAGGTCGTATTTATTCACATGAAAAAAAAAATGTTTCAATTGAGAGAAATTGATCACCACTTAGAATAATCCTGTGAATTTTATTGATTATTATCATCCCCGCCGAATATTTTTGATATTAACCCCTTAGAATTTATTTATCCAAACACCGAACAGTGAATAATAGCATACTATCCCCGCCGAATATTTTGGATATTGACCCCTTATGATTTATTTATCCAAACACCAAACAGTGAATAATAGCATACTATCCCTCCGAATATTTTGGATATTAACCCCTTAAGATTTATTTATCCGAATACCGACAGTGAATAATAAATTCCTAAAAAATAAGATTTTTATATTTTTGAAATATTGGCCAATACCTTTTGGATTTTTACAAATATGTTGGAAAATCTCAAAATACAGTAATGATTTTTCTTTTTAAAATCCATTTAAAACACATTTTCTCTTCAAACTCTAAGATAATATATTTTTTTGAAAGAAAAAGACTTTAAAATATGCTAGTGTAGTGGCCGTATGCAAAGAAAACACATTTTTTATTTTATTTTATATTCCTTTTTTCCTTATTAAAACAAACATAAAATTGAGTGAACACAACACAACGCAACACACACACACATTCTCTTTTTTCTTTCTTTTTCATTATATTTTACAAATAAAATACAGCTCACACACACATTATCTTTTTTCATTTTTCACATTACATTTCACAAATTATAATTAAAATAAAATAAATTTAAATAAAACATATAAACAAAAAAAATACAGAAAAGGACTTCAGGAACAGTGCTGGAACAGTAGCAGTAGTGCAGGGGGGCTGGTGGCGCGTTTGCCCACGCGCCGCTGCTGGTGAACAGTAATGATGGGGGGGAGACCAACAGATCCGCTCCTTCCCTTTCTCCTTTTGCCAGCGGTGACTTTAACGCGACCTGCAAAGCACAGAAAACACAGAAAAACAACACAAACAAAGCAGCTAGGGAGTTCTTCTTCCTCTTCCTCTTCCTCTTCTTCTTCTTCTTCTTCTTCTTCTTCTTCTTCATCGGCAAGAGTTTTCCTAAGACCTGCAAACAAAACAAAATCCACAGACAAAACACACAAAATCAAATTATTCTCTTCTGCAAATTTTGGATCTATCCTTCTCGGCGATCTGTTCTTCTTCTCGGATCTGCTCTTCTTCAGTCTGTTCTTCCTCTTCCTAGTGGTCGGAGTTCAGATTTCACAGGGAGATAGGGTGATGTGGAGGCTGAGCAGTGAGACCGTGGAGGTTGTGGTGGTGGCTGTGTTGTTGTCCGGGTGAGGGAGCTGGTCTGCTGGGGGAAAGGGCTGACGGGGAAGAGAGTGAGGCTGGAGTTGCAGAGGAGAGGGAGAGATGATAGAGAAGAGAGCGGGTCTGCTGGGGCTGGTCGCTGGAGAGAAAAAGATGAAGGTAAAGGGTCAGAGGAGCAGAGGGGGCTGAGAGGAGTGATGGAGGGGAAAACCTATCTTGGGGAGAAGGATTGAGGGCTAAAAAATAGGGGCTGCAGCTGCCAAGATGGGGTGGCGGCTGCAGCCCCAAAATTCAGAGAAATTTATGGGTAGGGCTTTCTTTAGGTTTTAGGGTTTTGTATGTGTATCTTTTTTATGGTCCCTTTTATTTGTGGCAAGACAACTCTATTTATAAAATTTCTCAAGGGTAAATTTCAAAAGCAACATTCATCTTGCGCGCATTTTTCAATTTGATCCTTGGTTGTTGATTTGTGTGACCTGACCTTTAATTGATAATTAAACTCTCAATTTATTCAATTTTGCCCCTGTATCAATATTTTTGGATTTTTGTCTTTTTTTTAATTTTTTTTTATTTTTTTATTTTTCTTTCAGAAACATAAAAATAAGTAGGTCAAAATTTGGGTAGCAACAATCACAATGCACAGAATAGTCCTCGTACTGCCTCTCCTTTAAGACAACATAACAAATCATCATCGTCGACAATTTGCTCCTCACCCAAAACCCTAAATTGGCTGCCAAATTTGTCACTCAATTTGTCCATCATCAAGTACAGACACCATTGTATTGCCTCCCCACCAAGGCAACATGCCAAACCAAATCTGTCTAGTTTGACTCCTCGACCAAATTTCTCTATGACTTAGCTATTATCTCAACTGCCAAACGTCCCTATCTTTCTTCCATCACCCTGCTTTCCCGTCACCAGGGTGCACAAGATAGATTTCAAATCTGCCCCATCTAAGGTAGTTACTAGCAAAATAACTTTCATCGCAAATAAAGAGCATAAATTCAGTTTTTGAACCCTTACCGGTTGCCTTCCAATCTAAACTTTCATTGTCAGCGGTAGATTTGGGCTCTCCCCCACTGAATTGCTTCTTCTTCCTTTTCACCTCATCCTTCCCTTTAGACCTTGACAAAAATTGAGAAGCACTAGCAGTCCCTTCGTTGGACTCTACTCCCACATTTGCCAATCCATCGGCAGTTAAGATGTCTTTGCTATCAAGATTATCCATCATCCTGAACACATAACAAAACAATCTCATTGTTCTGCCAAGAACACAACCGTGCTCTGATACCAATTGTTGCCGGGTAAATTTTTTGTTTCACAAATAAAATCGTGCGGTAGCCTAACCCCTTGCTAGACTCAGTCTTTCCTCGCCTTTCACTAGTGTTTGCCTACACAACTAAGTCTTTCCCCTCACCCGAAAAGTTCCCCACACTTTCACTTGTTGCGAGACAAGTAGAATACACAAGTACGAAAGGGATTACAAACATCAACTACCCATCCCTACATTTTAGGAAGTAGCAGGGCACATTCTCCTCCATCTTCTCCTGTCTTTGTGGGTGGTTGTGACTCATGATCCCATGATCTTGGTGTCATTGAGAAGCATTCTCAGTCATACTCCCATGTTCAGCAGTCATGCCCCCATGATCTGGACATCCATTTCCCACATGAAGCCATGATTGTAACTGCCGCAACACCCCACTTCATTGCATGTCTCAACTACCAGTCCCTAACTGTCACTTTTGTTGTGCATGCTGCCACCTTGGAAAGTCCATTATCCAAGTCCTCACACGTTAATGCCAAGTTAGTCCCCATGACTTGCATGATCCAATGCGCGCTGCCGAATTCGCTGCTATTGTCTTCATTGTCGAATTCTACTGACATTGTCTTTGCTGCCAAATCAACTGACACTATATTTGCTGCAAAATTTTGCTGAGGATTAACATTGTCCACTGTGTCATTCCAACAATGTCAATTTCATACTATCTGGTTTTAAAAAATGCAATCGAATCCTTAACGTTGTTGTGGTTTAGCTCAAAAAGAAACCGCATTAGCATGCACTACCCTGGTAGTGGTAATCCATGCACTTTCCCCCATTATCAACATCAAATGACACTCGTTATTTACCACCAGAACAAGATAAACTCTACTGCGTTTGTGCTTGTTTACGAGCGTGACACACTTGTAAGCAAATAATTTCCTCCTAATTGAGACGGGGTAAGTGACTTCCGAACAAAACCTCCCAAGACAGATTGAGATGTGAGCATGTTTTTATGCTCTTGTTTTTTTAATAAAAATAAAAATTGCATATTTATTTTATGCTATCACCTTCATCTCTCCAACTATAATGTATCTGTTATTTAAAACATTCGAGGCATACACGACCTCTTCACGATTAAAAAATATCATATTGCGATCCCGACCGAGATACATGGTTTTCTATTGAAATGGTGCAGAGTAGAACATATATAAGAAAAAAAAAACAAATTCCCTCTCCTAAAAACACTACTAATTTAATACTCCTCATTATAATATAGCTAAAACAGAATGGGTCAGTTACTATAGAAACTGTTTACGCACACAAAGCATTTTGGATTGGATATTTGTTCCGCTCTTCGCGTCTACATGAGCTCGGGTTTTTTTTTTTTTTTTTAGACAGGGCTTTTCTTTTTATTTCTAGAGTAGAAATGACAAATGAGTGGTTGTCTATGCGTTGGCAAATTCAGTGGGTGAGAGTTCAAACCGCTCAAACAACAAAACTGATTTTTTTTATAACTAGTTTTTTTTAAGGGTTTTTTTTAATAACTATTTTTTTTAAATAAGTTTTTTTTTTAATAACTAAGGTGTCCGGGCCAACTTACACGCACCATGACTAATCTCCTTTTTACATTTTTTTCCCTGTTTTGTTTTGCCACTTATACATTTTTTTATAACCGAGATTTGTTTAATAATTATTTGTTTTGTTTTCCCTATTTTTTTATACATTTGTTTTGTTTTGCCACTTATACATTTTTTCTGTTTTTTTATAACCGAGATGTCCGGGTCAGCTTACGCGCACCATGATTTTTTCTTCCCAAGTATATATTTTCTTTGTTTCGGGCCAACTTAGCACGCCACGAATAATCCCTAGACTCGCTTTTATTTATTTTTACTTTTTTTCCTATTTTTTCCTATTTATACATTTTTTTATATAATCATGGTGTCTGGATCATCTTACACGCACCACAACTAATATGAAATATATATTTTAAGGCACTAATATGAAATAAATAGCAAAATATATAATTAGTCTAACATATTTATTAGAGAAAAAATTACAAAAAACTTATTATCATTATTTTTAAAGCTCTGATATGAAATAAATAGCAAAATATATAATTAGTCTAACATATTTATAAGAAAAAAATTGATGAATAATTATTGTCATTATTTTCAATGCCTTATCTACAATAATTAGAAATTTCAACACCTAATAATATTTTTAAAAAAAAATCAATTAAAAAATAAAATAAATGACAAAGCAAAAATAAATATTATTAGATTTTAAAAAATTATTTGACTTGAAGAATAAATAAAAACAAAAAAATAAAATAATAAGCTAAATAATTATGACACGCCCAACCGCCAACGAATGCCCAATTGACTACCCAAAAAAAATCATCTCTAATTGATTTCATCGATTGCATTTTTTTCATTAACCGATTATATAATTATCAAAACAATTAAGACACACCAAACAATCAATCAATTGCAATTTTACAATCTATGAATTAAATAAATCGATACACAATAGCAATCAACCAGACATAATCCATCTTTAATAGATTTTAGTGGTTGCAATTTTATTAGCTGCCGGTTAAATTGTTCATTGTCGTTAAAATAAACTCAACCATCAACAAGTTCAATACAATAATTTTACTAATTAAATATTAAAATAATCAATTATAATACATATAAAATCAATTAGTTTTCCACGTAATAGAAGCCCAGCACGGGCAAGTTCGCTCGTTGCTTCTATGCGAAAACGAGAGCACTACGTCAGGAGGAAAAGAGAACGGAGTATTTGCCCATTTATATTTAGAGAAGTTAAAGTTTTCTATTTTCGTTTCCACAAAACGTATAATAATTATAACAACAATAAATAAACGTTTGAGAATATAAGGAAATTGAAAAGTTTACATCTGAGGACCAAGGGGCAGCCTACTCATGATTTGCTGATACAGTGTTGGATTGTTGGAGAGGTTCAGACTAGGTTCTGTCACAGGCTCCACCTTTGGTTCTTCTTTCGGCATCATGAACCCCATTTCATTTCCAGGACGTTGCTGCGCCAAGTATGGATGAATGGGCATCATAGGCATCTTTGGTTGGCCAGGACCTAAGCCAGCCATTGCAAGATTGGCCAAGCCAGGTTGATTCATTCCAAAAGAGAAGCCAGGCGAAGGCCCCAGCTGCTGCCTCCCAGGCAGGCTGAAGGATCCAAATGCAGGCGGCCTGTCAAACCTAGCCATGCTGTTATGAACTTGTGATGGTTCGGGTCTGTGAACATGGTTTTGAGCAGAAATTGCAGCTTGGCCTGGGGGGGCATTGGAGGTGCCAGAGTTGACATGGCTGCTATTGCGAGCAGCCGGAACGTCGTGATTGTGTTTCCCCTCATACGTAGTGATCACTGACTTAAGGTCATGTGATGCCCTCTCCACATGCTTTCTAACCGTGCAGCCTGCACTAGTACACTTGTAATAACTCCTGCAAGAAATCACCCGATTTTCAAATTCAAATTGTGAACAATTGATTTTTTTGCCTTCTGCACAAGAAATGAGATTTTTTATTATTATTTGGGGGTGGGGAGTTTGAGCAAGAGGCCAATGTTGATTTGGACAACCTAGGATTTGGATTTCCTTTCACAACTTTCTGCCCATACTTTCTCCAGCGATATCCATCATCAAGGATATCCACCTCACTGGTTGTCTGGACCACAACTCTAGGCTCACGAATAGCTCTGGTGGCTCCACTCATTTCAGTTGCATATGTTTCAATTTTCCTGAGATGTCAAACATCAGTAAATCTTTTGCTGATAATAATGTCATGAGAGGTGCATGCTTGGAAAAACAAAGAGATGGAATGCTTACCTTCTCTTCGACTCAGATTCTTCTCCTTCACCATCGTAACCTACACTGCCATGTGTAGCCTGATCATCATCTTCGTCATTTGAAAAGGTGGATGAGGCGTCAATGGCATCAGCTGACTCAAAGGGAGTTCCACTCTGAGCCTGTACCGAGGAGGATGGATTCCCAAATTCAGGGCCTGGGCCCCCAGATGCTGAAGATGTTACCTCGACATTGTCGCGCCTCCAATCAGAAGTCCCAGAAACAGTTCCCTTGTGTGTACCTGCCCAAGACGAATCATTAACAGAACCAATCTGTGGTCCAGCTGGTTCGGGAATGTCCAATTGTGTATCCAGTGATCCAATGGCTGACCTCCGGTTGGGTGGTGGCTTGGGATGGCTGTGTGTCCCCTTATATATGATCTCTGTTATATGGCCCTCAAGAGAACGTTCCACTTTCTTCTTAACTGGGCAATTTGGATGAGTGCACTTGTAATAACTCCGTGGATACTCACTTCCTTTTACTTGTTTCTGTCCATATTTTCTCCAATTATATCCATCATCAGATGGTGTGCCACCGGTACCACCAGCAACCATTGAATCTCCAGTGGCTCTTTGATCTCCTTCTTCATCTTGTTGCTCATCAAGAGGAGAAGAATGCTCAGCATTGCCACCAACAGTATCAAAGGTCTTCTGATCTGCTAAGGTATTCCCTAAGAATTCTGCTGGAAAATGAAGGGAGTTTCTACTCTCAGACTGAACTTTGGAGGGTTCAACATCATTCGACTGAAGAGCATCTTCAGAGTGAACAGAAACATTGATACCGGGAAAGGAGTGCTGTGGAAAAGTGGCTGAAGTTATCTGTATGAGGAAGGCAAATATTAACCCTAAGACATTTACCTATTTATATCATCCACTCCCTTCTAAATCTCATCAAGCGTGGCAGATCTTCAGTATTTAAAATACTTAAAATGAAACATGATTTGCAGCATGACTGCATGTGAATGTCTCTCATGCTTGAAGTGCTGTTTTTTTTTTTGTCCATACAAATAGTCAAAAGGCAAGACTGCCAAGTGTAATTACCTTACTCGTTCCACCAAGGAAAAATGAAGAGCCCGATTCTCCCAAAGGCTTGAATGCAAACGAAGATGAATTGATATCTTCAAAGAAAGTTTCTTTACTTTTGTCAGGAAGCTCGGTGCCCACTGTGGAGCTCTTACTGCTACCATTTGGAAAAAATGAAAACTTTCCAGTAGTTGGAGATGGCTGCGCCTGGGGAGCAAGGCAGAAGAACTCAGAAAAAAAATGTTTAATGTTTCAAATGCACTATTAATGTAATACAGCGTTGATCAAGGCAAGAGAAAACTTTTAGAAATTGAAGATGCTACTGAGTGAGCCTCAAACAATTGTATCGCCAGATAGAATAGCCTTGAACTGAATTATTTCACCTCGGAAATATCAGAAAAGCATGTTTTATCAAGGTTTCTCTGGCTACTTCAGACATGTTCTAGTGTACAGATATTTTCCATAGCTTGTCAACCTATTTCCATATCAAAAGACAAGCAAAAGACACAATAATTTATAGAAACAACATCATGATAGATGGGTACTTGCAAGGCAGGGCCTACATAGTTTTTGAGCTGCAGTACAAAATTAAAACTTGCGCATTTGACTTTAACATTGATATCTATAGCCAAGCTGTCACAAAGTATCTGTTCTCCAAAATTCCATCAAACATGATGAGATAAGGCTTGAATAAACAGGGAAATAAGAAAATGAGCTAAAATTATTAATTATTTTCTAAAGCTAACTATCTTCCAGTGATTTCTTAACATTTATATGAGCAACCAATAAAATTAAGTAACAAATCAGAATCCTAATCTGTCAAGATCTGAAGAAAATGGAAAAGAAGAGATCCACCCCTGAAAGAGGACATTGTATTTAGGCAATAAATACAGAAATCAAACGTAGATTGTACTTATATTTAATTGACCTCATATTGATCAAGGCTTGACCAGAATGAATGCCTTGTCGCAACAATCTGGAATTTAATAAGTTATTTTATTGGATTCAGTTCTCTGTTATTCTGATCTAAGTCGAATTATGCATTGATTTCAAATCTTGAGAGCTTGTCATTGTCGACTCAGATTCCATTTTTCTCAAAGGTGGCAACAATATTTCTCTTCAAAGGCCAAGGTCCAACAAAACAGCATGTAAGAATTTTGAGACTCTAAAACTTACCAAGTTTGAAAGGAAAACTGGAGACTCCAGCAAGGTTGTCGGGCTGAGACCAGGTGGTATTGTCAAATAAGGAGACCTAATCTCAGAGTTCAGTGAAGTTTCAGCAGACCT
Source organism: Salix suchowensis (assembly GCA_029030765.1). Classification (NCBI taxonomy): domain Eukaryota; kingdom Viridiplantae; phylum Streptophyta; class Magnoliopsida; order Malpighiales; family Salicaceae; genus Salix; species Salix suchowensis. The sequence goes on along the minus strand of CM054995.1, from coordinate 65,132 downwards.
GATACTTTCTGTATTCAACCTTGGAGCATTAAATCCAGCTCTGGCTGCCATTCTTTCAACGAGACCTCCACGTGAGTTTGATTTTTGCTCAGAAAATGAACCCGATTCAATCAACTGAGCACCACTAGTTCGTGCTCCATCCTTTTTTTCAGCATTTCCTGTTGTCATCTGCTCTGGTTGTCCCAGAAGGAGCCCTTCATTTCTATTCTCCCCAGGAGGTTCTGTGATTGTTCTTGAGTTAATATCATCACCTAACATTGCTGAGAAAAATGCTCTTGGGCTTGGACTAGGAGGTACCCAGTCACCAATTATAGCAACATTATCATCAATCCCAGCCATGTTTCCAAAAACCTTGGAGGCAGCTGTTGGTCAAAGGCGTTGGGACGGCTAAGTTCCTGAAAGGCTTAAGATAGTTCAATAAAATACAGTCCGAGGAATTCAAAGAATCACAAATTACAAACATGCCAGGAAAAAAGATCAATCTTTTAGTTGCAAAGGACATATAAGTAGAAAAAAGATCGAAAAAGGTTACACTTTTGAACCGAATTCTTGTTTTACTCAAGCTACATAAACAACACTTTCACTCAACAAGCTGCAACAATAGCTCGAAAGCAAAACAAAAACAAAAAATGCAACCAAACAAGGTATTTTTCAGTTAACAATTGAGATTCGGCAATAAAGTAACGACTTTTCCAGTAAGATATTCAAATTGAACCCAACTCAGGCTGATTTCCAATTCCAAACAAAACATATACCGGAAGAAGGAAAAAAATGAACAAAATGGACAGAATGATGATCAAACTGGTTTCCATTTTTGTTAGCTGTCAAAAAGTAGCAACCATTACTATAATATTACAAATGGATGATAAAAGACAACATGCTTAATTTGATGATGTTTTATCGAGGAAACCAATCAAATGAATACAACTTTACAAACTTGGAAACACATACCATCCACCTTAGATATTTCCCATCAAGATCTAACAATACTAAGACATTTGATATTACCCCAAGAACGCAAAATAAGAAAGAAGAAGAAGAAGAAAACTCCCCAGAAGAAGTCCAAAATTTAGACTAAAAAAGTGATTTAAATTGTGAAGCTAAAGGTCATTATCTTAAAATGGAAGGGAAGATATACATGTCAGACATACAATAATAATAATTATAAAAAAAAGATACGAAATTTGAGAGATACAAAACAAGAGAGAGAGAGGATGATTAAAAATGATTACCTGATTGATTATGGAGTCAAGGCTAAGATGATGATATCTTAGGAAAAGACCCACCACAGCTTAACCTTCACCACCACCACCACCACCAACCTAACCCTTTAATGAATGAAATCTGATTCCTTTGATCACTTCTCTGTTTAATTCAATAGAAATGGAAACGACCCACTTTTTTGTTTTAGCCCAAAAATGATATGATGATGTTTATTGATTTTGAAAACCAAAAACACAAAAAGGAATCACCTTAACATACAGTCAAGAAATTTGTTAAAAAAGAAATAAAAACCAACAGACAGGGTTAAAAAGGAGAGGAGATGATTGTGGAAATGGAATGGTGGGGGACCAGAAATGGATGGAATCTTTGAAGAATGAAAAAGAAAAGAAAGCAAAAAACAAAAGCTTTATGGAACAGTATGTTTCATCATCTTCTTTGTTTCTAGTTTCTACGCTAACCTTCTTCCATCCCACTGTCTCCTCCAGCATCTTCTCCTTCTTTTAACTCTCGAATCGAGCATTGAGCATTCTCTATCCAAACTGTTTTCACAGTTTTGGACTGGGCTTTGTGCTGCCATTGAATTAATAAACAGCAGATTGTGGGGCCCTTCTAGTAGACAGCGACACGTGGGTGTCCAAGGGCAGTATTGTCATGCAAGTCTGGAGGTGGTTGGTCAAAAATGAAAAGGTGAGAGCGCAGAGGAGGGAGGGTTGCAGGTGATTTTGCAAAGTTAGGATCAAGGAGTGGCTGCTAGGGCTAAAATTAAGAGGAAAAACAAAATTCAATAATGGAAAATATGTGTAACGTTGGGGTGTCAAATTTCATAGGTGCCTAACACCTGTATGTTTTACCTCCTATGAAAGTGAAAGATGTTGTAACTAACTCAATCTTCTATTTACACCTACCTAATAATCTCCTCATCATCCACTTCACCTCTGTTTCGTACGGCGGTTTAAAATAATTTCCTTCATTTAAGTTATAATAAAAACTTGGATGGATTTAAATCCATCTTTTCTGGTCGAAATATAATAATCATTTTTTTTTTAAAAAAAAAAGAAAGAGATGGCGTCAACGCATCAGCTTCGATTGCTTGTTTATATTTTTGTTTTAACTGTTAAACTGGTCTGAAAATATTATTGTTATTATCAGATAGAAAACCCAGATCAACTTTCACACAGAATCCTTTTATTTAATGAATAAACGGAGCGGTTAAAAGGATAGACTCCATTGCATAGTGACCTGAGTTCTGGTTTGTGAATAAACGGAGCTCCCAAAGAAGATGGAGTCTCAGATGCGGACAAATGGAAAAGGCTTAAATTCCCATTTTTAACCCACCTTATATTGGAAGAAAGTAAGGATTATAATGATATTCCTGCTGAGTGTTGAGGGGGGGATCCAATTCTCTAATCTGTTCAGTAAATATTGAGAAATGTACAACTCCTACACTGCAAAAAGTTATCACATATATATATCGAGATATCAAGGTGACGGCAATTGTAACATTCCTCACCTCAAACCTACCTTACCCTGTTCATGTCCAGCCTAGCAATAATCACCAATGCAATGCCACTCGCAGCTAGCCAGCTAGTATTGGTAAATCATCATGCAATAGTATCACTTATCAACCACCACATACTTCTTCCACTCTTTTTTTCTTCAAATTAAGGATGGTTTTGACTCCGTTGTAGTTTACCATTGTGCTGTTGTTTTTTGAGTTTAATTTTTTATGTAAGAAATAAAATTATTTCTACCAGTGAGAAGGAAAGCTGATGATGCAATCTAACTCACTCTGTTTGCTGATTACAGGCATATATAAATTGCTGGTTTGGTCTGTGATTTTTCTTCTTGTTTTGGCCTAATCTCAACCTGGCCTGCAATTTGCCTCCTGGACTAGTTTATACATATCATCCATCACATTAACCAGCTAACAAACAGCATATTCCAGGCTTCTTCTGATCATCTCATCTGACCCATACTCACTTTTATGCAAATAAAATTCGGTTGCATTACTAATTAATTAATATATTTTGATGAGGAGGATGATGCAGCAAAGGAGATGTCCGATGGACACTTCTTTCTTTCATCCCATCCACACCACATAGCCTCCCAGTCAAAAAGATACTCTTTGACCAAGTGTTTGTCTTTTTCACATTTACAATACCAATGTTTTATTAACAAATCAAACCCGATTGACAAGTGGACCCCCATTGCAGGACTCATTTCACCTTTCACCTGCAACACTATCTTCCTGCTGGAACATGCCTGGGAGATTACTGGCACTACTTTCAGGCAAAAAAAAAAAGTCGAGGTGATAGATAAAAAAAACTAAGAAATGGAAGCAATATCAGAGATGAAATCATGAGAAAGAAATATGTATATGCTAATACCTGTGAGATGTTTCTGAACATATTCTCATCATGGACTTGTGATTTGTTGCCAGCATACCTCGATTCATGCTAGAGATCAAGCCTGGTATATTCCCATCATGGACTTTCACAATCTGTCTGTCTCCGTTCTCGTCACAAACCCAGGAAAATTATAAAAAAGAGTTATTGGTGGGGCCTCAAAAAGGCTGGGATTGGGCAATGTTGGGGGTAAAAGTCTTGAGTCAGAGAATTTCCTGTCTCCTTGGACAGAATTCCATGACTGAATAATAATCTCCAGATTCTGTTTCCAGTGGACCATATGGACCCCAGAGCCCACTGTTTTGGCCCATACGGAGCCTATAAAACTATCTTACTTGGGCTACACATATACATGTCTGTGGGCCTTTCCAAGTCACGAATGCTGTACGGCATCAATCGTGATTCAGGCTTGAATGAGGAGACAGAAAAGGATTGAAGCCCTGTCCAGGAGAGGAGATCATTCTTCGACTAGGGCAGGCATCTATCTACACATACAAGCCAGGAAGTTGCATGGAGCTGCTCAGTCTAGCTCAATGTAATTAATCGCTTTAACTTCTCACTGAAATAGCTATATGTAAAAGGCCTGCATCACCAAAATAAACAAAAGGGGGGCTGTGCATGATGCTAGGAGAATTGAGAGGGAACAGAAACAATCTTATCCTTGACCAAAAAATGATTATATATATATATATATATATAAACATTGTTATGCATGATCAATCCCACTTATGGACGGGTTCGTCTTGGAATTAAAATTAAAAAAATGGATTGAAGAAAAAAGGAATGGCGGGCCCACATTGTATTTTTTTCTTCCCTAAAATCAGAAGCAATCTAAGGACTTTAGGCAGGGAGAATTTGAGTCAGGAAAGATTTGTTTACAGGCATGCTAATGTTGACAAACGCATCATTATCAACCACAAGAGTTCTGTCAAGAGCATCATGGGAGGGTTTTGAGTCCTGGAGTCTAAATAAAAGAAATGTTGACAATGCTAAAAAGATTCATATTCCTAAACAGAAACCTAGAACTAGACCTTTCTTGATCAAACAAGCAAACAAAGGGGCCTAACACACAGGATGCCATCAGTCAAAAATCACCAGCATTTGCTTTTGTCACCATATCTGTCAAGGACCAAGAAAGAGGTTCTTCTTCTTTCTTTCTTTCTTTATCCCTTTTACACTGCAAATGGGTCCTTTGAAAGCGCAATGAGATAAGCACAAGTTGTTGCAAGAGATTCCATTACTTGACTTGCTGCATGTTTACAACTGCTGCTATCAACAATTAGAATATAATGAATGAATATAATCATTCCATTTATATGACCACGCCAGGTCTATCTATATGATGTTGCAAGACCACTGCCTTTTCCCCTAAACTTTGTTGTTACGTTCTGAATGAATCTCAGTAAGATGATGTCAAAAATTCTTCCGTGTTCTTGAAAAGAAACTTAAATAATCTTTAGCAGCCTCCCCAGGGGTGATTCAGTTAAATGGATGGCGTGTGTTGCAACTTGATTTGGAGGGACCTTGAGCAGCTTGAAACGGGATAGTATATAGCCTTCATGATGATGCGGAAAAAGGAAAATGGCTTGTGGGAGTGTTACAGAGGCTGACTGGAAAAGAAAGAAATGCTTGTGGATCATCATATTCCTGAATCAATTCCTTTAATCCATTCTACATCATCTACTAATCGAACAGCTTGCAAGTTTACTACTAAATGCAAGAGATGCACTTGTGATTTACTATCCAACAATGCTATCACTACAACTTTACAAAACAGTGTGTTCATTTCTGAAATCATGGCTTCCTATAAACAACAATAATTGGAAAATAAACAAACAAATAGTGAAGCATCAGTTAGCAAAACTGTGACAGAATAAAGAAGCTAATGGTGAAGAGACAAAGTTTCGAGTCTTTTGCAATATAGATGATGATCAATAGAAACAAAAAGTATAAGCTACCCGTCGTTGAGCAACCAAAGGACCCGTTCGTTTGTTCTCTCTCCCATTTTCCTGCAACTTTCTGTGTCATTTCAGCGTTCTATTATTTACAGTAGCTGAAATTTGAAGGATTACCCCATATCCAATTCAGAAGCGCAAATGACCAGTACTTCTATATCTGTAATCACAGGCAGAGCAGATCGAAGTTGCCAAAAGACAAAACCTTTTAGTCCAATAAAACCTAAACATCATGAACTAGACTCCTTCTCCCTGAATTCGTCAATGCTTGCATCTTTCAATGAGAAACCATCTAGGATATCGCTTTCAGAGTCAACCTGAAGCTCTTTGAACATAGCCATAACCTGTATCATGGTTGGCCGTCTGAAAGGCCTGTCATCAAGGCACTCGAAAGCGATTCTCAAATACTGGTATAATTCAGCCTCTCCAGATTTTTGTGTCATTAACTCAGGGTCCAGTATCCCATGGCTTCTCTTCTCTCTATACAGCTGCTTTGCCCATCCAACAAGGTTGTTATCATCACCAAACTCAGCGGAATCTATTGGTTTCTTGCCTGAGAGGAGCTCCAGAAGTATGACACCATAGCTGTAGACATCCCCTTTTGACGTGCATCTAAAGCTCTGATAATACTCAGGGGGCACATAACCTGGAGTTCCTGCAAGTGTACTCACGCTAAGATGCGTGTCAAGGGCATTCACCAATCTTGCCATTCCAAAATCAGAAACCCGAGCTTCAAAGTTTTCATCTAAAAGAACATTGCTGGACTTCATGTCACGGTGGATAATGTGAGGTATGCAGCTGTGATGTAGGAAAGCAAGTCCTCTTGCTGAGCCTATTGCAATCTTCTTTCGTGCTGCCCAATCAAGCCTTGTGCATCCTCCTTTGGACCTCTCATGAAGAACAGACTCTAAACTCCCCCATTCCATGTATTCATACACAAGAAGCCTCTCCTCTCCAATTTTGCAGTAACCCAGCAAAGGAACCAGGTTGCGGTGCTTGATCTTCCCAATAGTTTCCATTTCTGCCATAAACTCTCTGTCCCCCTGACCTGTGACATGAATCAGCTTCTTTATAGCAACAACACATCCATCTTTTAGTTGTGCCTTGTATACCTCTCCAAATCCACCAGACCCTATTAAGCTATCAGCACTGAAACCATTCGTAGCTTCAAGTAGATGGGCAAAAGTCAACTTTCTTAGAGGTTTCTCGAAAGTGGCAATGTTGATGCTCAACGGCTCACGAACACCTGAAAGTTTCCAGCTGCTGCTACCTGAAGTTGGGAGGCTGTCGATGTATTTCTCCCTCTGTTCTTCCTTCCGCTGGTACCTCTTCACTCGATAAAGAGCCAATGTAAGGCCAAAGAGGCATAAGACAAAAAATGTGATGCCAATGACCACCCCTTCTTCCACAGGTTGCTTCTTTCCCCGAGTGGTAAGGCTTTGTGGGTGACCTCCAGAGCTACAAGGGAGCAATGGTACACCGCAGAGGCCAGAATTGTTTTCATACTTGGATTGAGGGAATGTAGTTAGCTGCCCTCCAGAAGGGATAGGACCAGTGAGGTTGTTGTTCGACACATCAAGATCACTAAGAAATGAAAGAGTCCCTAAAGACCCTGGTAGAAACCCTTGGAGATCATTGTGTGAGAGATCCAGAACTCCAATTGCTTTCAAACCTCCAAAACTGTCAGGAATATTTCCGCTTAGCTTATTGTGGCCCAAGTTCAAGACCTGCAAATAGCTCATCGAACCAAAATTTTGAGGGATAGTTCCTGAAAGCGAATTGTAGGCAAGATCAAGGAATATCATGCTGCCATTGGTGATGAATGTATAAACTGTCATGCCAGAATAAATTCTTGTTGTAGGACAAGAGTGAACCATAGGAAGATTTTCCAACCTTCCTGCCCGGATCCCCTGAAATTCAACCAGTCCTCCAGCTCCTCTGCATGATGTCCCACCCTCATTTCTTACAAATGCAAACTCCTTCCCAGATACAATTCCAGGAACAACTAGACCAGCTTGGTCTGCAAGCTCGGGTGGGAGAGGACCACTTAGGTTGTTGCTGTTCAAATCAAGCCAAATGAGGCTCCGACAATTGCCAATCTCTGGTGGTATTTTCCCGGTAAGTGAATTGTTACCCATTTGGAGAACAGCCAGGTTAACTAGATTTCCAATGCCAGCAGGAATTTCTCCAGTAAGCCGGTTGCTGGAAAGGGAAACCCAAATCATATTAGTGCAATTGCCAATGGACTGAGGAATGCTTCCTGTGATGAGATTGTTATTGAGAATCAAAGTCTCGAGGTTTCCTCCATTAACACAAATGCCTTCCGGGATCTCACCAGTGAGATTGTTTGCCCACATAACCAAGTCCAAAAGATTTGGCAAGGTCCAAACCTCCAAGGGAATTGGTCCAATCAAATTGTTGAAACTAAGATCAATGCTCCTCAGGTTTTTGCAGCTTCCAAGTTCTGATGGAACTTTTCCTGATAGGTAATTATCAGGTAGGAGTAACTTTTGGAGTGCGGTTGGGTTCGAGGAGGAGCACAGCTTAGAAGGAACATCCCCCATGAAGCCATTAGAACCGAGGTCTAGCACTTGAAGCTGGGTACAATTTGCGAGAGACAGGGGCACGGTACCAGTAATGTTGTTGAATGGAACATACAGATATATCAGACTTTGAAGATTGCTTACAACAGTAGTGAGAAAATCCCCGGAGAGTAGATTGTTGCCAAGATTCAGACTCTGCATAGAAGAACACGATGTAAAAGTCAGCGGCAAGCCACCAGTGAGTTTGTTTGCTGATAGATCCAGTTCCTGTAGAGTTCCACAGGTCTGTCCCAATTCAAGAGGAATGTCACCATAAAACAGATTGTGAGCCAGAGACAGCTGCCTTAAATTCGTTAAGCTCCCCAACAAGGCACCAGGAATCTTGAATTGTAGCTCGTTACGGGAGAGGTTAAGCGTCTGTAGAAGCACACAGTTTCTCAAACTTAATGGAAATCCATTGCCGGAGAGCCTATTTTGTGACAAACTGAGCCAAGTAAGATTGGTACAGTGCCCAAAATCAAGGCTGGAGAAGCTGGCAGAGAAGTTGTTGTGTGAGAGATCCAAATATTTGAGAGATGGAGAGTCTGCAACAAAACTAGGTGGTATCTCCCCAGAGAATTGATTGTGTGATAGGTCTAAAATCGATAGACTGTTGCAGGACAGGGGAGTAACCGCAAGTTTTCCAGCAAGCTTGTTATCGGAAAAGTTCAGAAGATTCAAGTTCTGGCAGGTGGAAAGAGAGTAGGCCAGCCAGGTAGAATCCGAAATGGTATTGCGAGAGAGGTCAAGCTGTAGCAAGGACGGACCAAATCGAAGGGAACCACCAGGAATGGAATTGTGAGAGAGATTAACGTAAGAGAGGTGATTGCAAGACTCAAAAAAAGACTTTCTTGGAAGAGGGTCCGAGATGTTGTTTGAAGACAAGTCAAGACTCTCAAGAACACAAGAGGAAGCAGAAAGATCAGAAGCAGAGAACGAATTGCCTTGCAAATAAAGATGTTTGAGATATGGCAAGGCCCCAGTTAGGTTATAGAGGTTTAGGGTTCCAATGAGACCAGCGTTGGTGAGGTTGAGAGTGGTGACATGGGAATTAACAGAGCAAGAGATGCCTGACCATGAACATGGAGTAGCAGAATTCGGAGACCAGTTGGCTAATAAATTTTTTGGATCAGATTGAACAGAGGATATCTTGAAGGCTAATAATCCCACAGCTTCATTATTGCTACTTTGCTGCGAAGACAACTCTCTAGCTTGTGATGATAATGGCATAATTAACAGCAGCAACAGCAACACATAACCAGAGATTCTAATCATGGCTTTGGGTGGTTGCCTTTGTGGTGATATCCTCCATTGATTCTTCATTTTCTTTGGGGGGGTTAATCTGGGTGTTCAGATTTGCTGAAATACCCCCTCGTAATCAGCCCTCTAAACCTCTCTCTCCATTATTGGTGCAATTGAATTAATCTTGAAAAAATGAAAGCTTGATCTCTCTTTTCTTCTGTTTGTTAGTTTCTCTGTATCTTCCTTCCAATCAAAGAAGCATCTTTCCCAAAGCATTTAGAGATCTGTGCCTAATTAAGTCCTCTTCTGAGGATTCATATTTCACCAAATTTCCAAACTTTGACTTGTTGCTTGAAAATCTTGAAAAAAAAAAGAAGAAGAAGAAAGTAGTATTAATTAATAATAAATTAAGAAAAGAGAGGTTGGAAATCACTATTAAGGTAGTAATCAAGTGTACTAAAATTCTAAACCTTTCCCCCCGAAAAAAACTGATAATAATACCATCAAATAAATAAATAAATAAAGAGAGAAGAAGAAGGGGGGGAGAAATTTACCTGGAGTAGTTAGGAAGTAGAGGGAAGGTGATGTGATGGTTGCTTGTAGAGTACAAATTAAGTCCAAGGAAGTGAGAGAATCAGTTAAGGAAGAAGACAGAAGAGAGTATGTGTGTGAGGGGAAGGGTACGATGTGCAGATGGAAAGAAAGAAATGTCGGCTGTCACTTGATGACAGAGAGCATTATCAACGTGTGACAGACATAAACTAGTAACTAGTAATAGCAGTACCAGTTAAATAAACCAAAATTATTCAAAAATCAGCCAGAAACATGAGCAAGAACAAGTAGCCGTGATAGGCTGCTCAGCCCAGGTGCAAGGCAAAGGTGGAGGTTTAGGAGGAGGAGGAGGAGGAGGAGGAATAGGCATGGAAATAAAGAAAGAAAAAGATGTCAAGACCAAGTAAAGTGACATCTCCACACGCACACATTCCAGAGAGAGAGAGAGAGAGAGAATAGAATAGAATATTAGTACGTAGCAGTGAGTCTCTTGAGAGGACAAGTTGAAGGGTGGTGCATTGGGGATAGGCAAGGGAAGAGAGAGAGAGAGAAGGCAAAGAAAGGGAAGGGAAGAGTGAATTGTGGGAGATTAATTAAATTGAAAAAACCCAAAACCCTAAAGAGAGAGAGAGAGAGAGTCCCTTGGCATAGGGATATCGAATGTAATGGAAGGGACAAGATTTTGCTTGGAAAGTGGTGGGTTCCCTATACTATGGAGTGCTGGTATTTAGAATCACCAACATGGATAGACATCTTTGGTTCTTGAAAGATTATACAAACATGAGTAGAAAGGTAAGCAGAGGCCGGCACGGGGCGCGGGACGTCGGGTTATGAAAATATATATATATATATATATATATATATATATATTGGATGGAAGTATGTGGCTTGGTCGTATCGTATGAAGGGGGGAGTGGGGAAGCATTTTGTCTCTTCTAAGTTACACACACCACACGAGTGCATCTTGTCCTGTCCTATACTACCTCCTCATGTCACATTGGTTCCTCGTGAATTTCAATATGATCATCCCATGGGCTAGGCTTCGTGGTTTCCAAGTCTGCTCTCTTCTTTCACTTCTAAGTTAAACATTATTATTATTATTATTATTATTATTATTATTATTATTATTATTATTAAAAAGAAAAGGACAAGCCCCCAACACGTGTAGTCATGTTGAGAAATGAGACAAGAGCTCATTTTTTATCCTTTTATTTAAAAATATAAATAAAACTGATTTCTTTTTGTTTTAAAATAGCTTTTTTAGTATGACGATATCCAAATAAAAATGAAATATTTATTTTCATGTGTTCCTAAACCAAAAAAAATCACTACCGCGCTTCTAAGCACATCATACAACTTGTAAGGAGATGCATTGATAATTGGGGTTTAAATAATATTCTTCTTTCGTTTGTTTTCGCTGTACACATATGTTGATTAAAGAGTTAATCAAGACAAGAGTGTGGCCCCTTCCTCTTATTAAATCATTCCCATAACTCCCCCCCACTTGCTTATTATTTTTATTAGCGTGTGTTTGGATCAGTTTATGTATATCTGAACTAATTTCATGAATTTTTTATTTAATGATCATGTAATATTTTAGTGATTATCATATTTATAAGCATACGATTTGAACTTGAAACCACAAGAGAACAAATTCTTTAATCCTAAGCTTTTAGGACTGATACATGGTTAAACTTGATCATTATTTAATTTCCCGGAAGTGTGAAACCCCCACTGTTTATTAATTAAGTGTCCTTTTTCATTTTACCACACGAGCGTCTCTCTTTTCAACAATTCATTCATTTATATTTAGTCCATCAACATCTCATTTATACAGATAACAAATGATCAAGTCGGTGATGTTATTGCCCTCTTTTTGTAACCAGATTACAAATCCATTTCTGTCAGCCTCCTCCTGAATTCGAGTTTGAAATAATTACTGATAATCAATTTGATGAAACAATGTGCTACAATGCAGCATGGGAGTGGTTTCGTTTGAATGAAGGTACGTGCTAATTTCATTTAAAAGGGGTGAGTGAAGTCCTTCCCCCGTAAGAGAAGGCAAACAAAGAGACCGGTCTTGATGAAACAACAGTAATATCCCTTTAGGTCTACCTTAAGTGGGTGAAAAAGGAGTGCAAAACTAATTGGTGGTCTAGCTAGCTGGTAATAGTAATGGCAAACAGTGAAGGGATAGTGGAGGAGGTCCCGTTCGAAATATTTGACTTTGCAAGATATGCATAATATTGTGTTTATAGGTTGTTTGAGATTATAATTTTTTAAATAATTGTTTGCTTATATATATATATTAAAACACAAAAAGCTAATTTAATATGTTTTCAAGTAAAAAAACACTTGTAAGAAATATATCAAGATTTACAAGAAAAAAGAGAGATTTTTTTCTTGAAAAAAAAGAAAACGTGTCCAAGATATGCATGCAAATGGTAGGGACGTTACCTGGAATTGGCTTGCTCAGAATAGACGTTTGATTGCTGCTGCACATCCTGATTTGATCTGCATTCCCACTCACCCTTTCAATGCCGTATCTAGGGTTTGGCAGGCACTGCATCTGCAATCTTCCACAGCCTACAAATTTGGACCTTTCTTTAACTTCCAAACTCTTTTCTTCCCGACGAGAACAGTATCCTTAAACTAGTTTACGCTACAATAAGAGAAAATGCCTTATAATATCTTTACTTGTGGAGATTTATTAAAAAAAAAAAAAAAGAGTTCGAAACTTAGCATTATTATTTAACTTATTTAGGGTTGTGTTTTTAAAATTTAGTAAAATCTAGAGTAATAAATAATTTGTAAGTATTATTTATTATTGATTTAATAAGAACTCTATGAGAGAATTAAAGGAGATATATGGTTAATTTTTCCTTTTCTGTTTTGATTGCATATAGGTTAGCTTATTGTTGTGGGGGCACCATTAAGTTTAATAATAAGTGAGTGTTTGATATTGTGTCGTTGATCTTCTTACAAATATTATTTAATTTAGAATATATAAAAATAGTATTTATTTATATTTTATTTTATCATTCTAAAGTAATTTATAAACGTCTAAATCATTTTAATATTTTTAATAAAAAAATAATTTAATAAATACTTTAAAAACAAATTATAATGCAAAAAAACACACACTTTGTTATATATATACACACACACAAATACTGTTTAAAACATAATTAGTAATGTATCGACTTTATTACTCATCATAATTGTTTGATTTATTACCTATAAGCTTGTAGTAATAGTTGTGGAAACTAAGATTATTAAAGGGAAGAAGAAGTGGGAAGCATTTCTTTTTCCATTCGGTAGGGCCCCTCAATCTTTTTAATTTCTTCGTTTAAACCTAGCAGCTAGTGATCGAGGATTTGATATTTTCTCTTCTTTTTTGCTTTGACATCAGGGACCGGTCGAATTATGAGTGAAAGCAATTGTCATGACACCATCAATATTATGCTCTCGATCGTAGTCATGGACTTTCATCATCATGCCACCATTTACACATCTATTCAAAAGTTCAAGTTATTTCAATCGACACGTTAAAGATATCATAAACCCAAATATTAACAAAAAACTAAAAAAAAACAAAAAAAAAAACTATTATCACTCTAAAAACCTATTCATTTGAATAATCAAATGATCACAATTATTCCCGACCAAAAAAAACTTTGAAATGAGTGAAGTTGTTTTTTTACCAATACAATTGTGTTTTTTTATATAAATTATACAAGTATAGATTAATCATTTTGTTTTTTTATAACATAGTAAAAATATTAATTTAACTTTATAATAATAATATTAATTATATTGCTAGTTATTCATTAACATTTTGATCTTTTTAATTTTTTCAATATAGTATAATTATTTTGATGTTCTTAAACATAACTATCTCATTATAGTTTTTCTTTTTGTCATTTTACATTAGTTTTTATTATAAATTTCAAGAGTGTTTTTATATTTTATATATATTAAATATTGTCTTAGAAATATATGTCGCACCAACATGTTGAGGACCCCCAAGTTATTTAGGCGGTATAAGCAGGGTCATCCCGCTACCAAACACCGCTTATCATGACAACATTTGAAAGATTTGAGCGTATCTAAAATGATATAGTGATGCGTGGACCAAACATGCTTTTGGTTTGACACTAGCAACCATTTTTTTTTTCATTTTACTTTCTCTTTCTCCATTTCAAATTCAGCATCAACCCCTTCAAAAAAAACTCAGCTCAACCCCTCAAAATTATTTTTACTTCATATTTGATCTTTGTTTTTTTTATTACTATTTTTAAATTTTTAAATAATCTATAAAACTATAAATGTTTTTCACTTTCACCCCTTATAATTTTCCAACCTTTCAAATTTGATCCCTATTCTTTTGATCCCTATTTGTTTTTTTAGACCATTTTTATTATTCATTTTACAATTTCTCCATTTTTAGGTTTTTTATGTTAATTTTTATCCTCATTCTTTTTGCAGCTATCCTTTTTGTTTTTTCAAGTTTTTTTATTAATAGGTTTTTTTTTTTTTTACAATTTCATCCTTTAAAAAAAATTGTTGAAAATGAAGCTACTTGATTGAAAATGGATCTAAAATTTTATGGATTATGAGTTTGTAGATTAGACTAAGTTTTAGGGGTTTTTCTACCTTTACTTGTATTTTCTTTCCCTTTTCCAATTTGGGTTGTTCCTTTTTTTAATTTTTATTTGTTATTTTTCATGGTTTGCATTCTATAGGGTTAGTTATGGGTTCATTACCAGAATCATCAATTTCAAAAGTTAACATAGGTTGACTTTTTTGTCTTTTTTAATTAATTTATTTCAATTTTATCCTTCAACTATTTTTTTTTTGTTTTATTTATATGAAATTATCTTAGTCTTATGTTCATGGTCACAAAGTTTACAAGATCACTTGGTTTAACAATGCTTTATTTGGAAATAATTTTTTTTATACTTCCATACTTTAATATTAGGTTATTTTATAATTCAAAATGATCAGGAAGTTTGTGAGATCACTAAGTTTAACATGAATTTCTCTTGTATCATTTCCCCCCTTTAATATTGGATTCTTTGATAATTCAAAATGGTTGCAGAGTTGTGAGATCACTCAATTTAACATTTAAAAAAAAATATTTTTTTTATATATTTCCATCATCCTTTAATATTGGGTTCTTTGATCATTTGAATGACTTTAATATGATTTGTTTTGCTCTTTTCTTTATATATATTATTTGAATTAACAATCAAACTAGTTATTCAGGTCTAAGATTTTCTTACCCCATTTTTTTTTATTGATTTTTTTGACCCCAATGGAGCACGAGGAACAAATCTAATTAAGTATAAAGCTAAAATATATAGAGAAAATATAGTTTCACCGCAACCATTAGCATTGTGAATTAGTAATCCATATTTTTTTTCATTTTATCCTTTATTTTTTTGGTTATTATTTTTTTTTCCTAAAAAAATCTAATCCTTATATTATGAGTTTATTGGGATTTATAGCTGATAATTTATTTTAATTTATCTTTTCTATGGTTATTGCGATACAAAAAAATTCCAATATCCCAAAAAGTATCTTAGCATCATAATATGATCAATCGTTTTTTATATTTTTTTATTTATTAGGTTACATAGTCCTAGATTTATTTGATTATATGTATTTATACAAATTTTCATTTTCATTTTCATTTTCGTTTCTTCTCCATGCAAAAACCTGTCAAGGAAATTTTTTATAAAAGTTTTTGTTGAGAAAAAAAAATACTTAACACCAAGAGGTTTGTTAGTATCTAATGTAAATAAAATACTATTTTTGTGAGAGGTTTGCTTACTTATAAGAGGTTTGTTTTTGTGTTCAAAAAGTAATTTTCAAACCTTTTTATTTCATATATTTTTTTTATGATTTTAATTGATATGTTTAAATATTTTTTTTTGGAAATTAACATATTAAAATAATAAAAATATAATTTTTAAAAATAAAGTTGAACTACTAGAATAAATACTATCTTATTGCTTACCGTCATTGAATAGTTGCTCCTCTTCTTTACATCTTTCAAAATATTTTTATTTAGAAATATATTAAAGTAATATTATTTAGTTTTTAACATTAATATATAAAAATGATAAAAATTTATAAATAAATAATAATTCGAAGTATTTGTTTTAAATAATTAATTTACAAAAATACTAGATATCTAAAAAAAGATAAAAAGGGTTATCCGCTCCTTCCCTTATTCGTTTACCCATATCTCACGTACAAGCCCGATTCTCCATCAAACTCAGCCCATTAATACTCTCTCCCTCTGCCCTTACAATTGAACAAAACTTTTTGAACAATTTGATTTGATAAAGAAACAAAAACTGTACAAGGGGGCTGCAAGATGCAGGAAAAAGAAAGAAAAGAATAAAGAAAAAAAAGGAGAGACTTTCACAGCCCCTAGACCGAAGGCCTAGAAGCCTGGAAGCCTAACAAGGGCCTAAATAGGCGGCCGAAGCAAACGGCCTAAACAGGCAGCCGAAGGGAAAGAAAAGGCCCTAAGAAAACTAAATCAAAAGTAAAGTTCAAAACCCTAAAACAAAACCCACCGCCTTCTCCTCTTTTCTCTTAAACCCTACAGCGCATACTGATAACAAATAACACCCGGCTGCACCCCCCCGCTCTCTCTCCTGCGATTGTCTCTAATTGCAGCAGATTTTCTCCTAGCTTTCTACTAACCGCAGCAGCCGGAAGCATAGATGGCACCCCCTAGAGGTACGATAGTTTTCACGTTTTCTTGTTTGGGGGCTTATAGGTTGTGACATCCACTCTTAGTTCACGTTTTCACGTTTTCTTGTTTGGAAGCATAGATGTCGTGCTTTTTTTTTTTGTTCCTTTTTTATTTTATATTATCGGTATTATGTTTAGAGCTTGACCCTAAAAAATCATGAGCAGGTCGAGGTGGTAGTGGTGGTGGGTTCAGGGGAGGCAGGGGTGATGGAGGCGGAAGAGGTAGAGGCAGAGGTTTTTCAGGTGGAAGAGGAGGTGGTGGAAGGGGTAGTGCAATGAGAGGTGGTGGAATGAGAGGCCGTGGCGGTGGAAGAGGCCGCGGTGGTGGAGGAATGAGGGGTGGGAGCAAGGTTGTGGTTGAGCCCCATAGACATGAAGGGGTGTTCATTGCTAAGGGTAAAGAAGATGCTCTTGTAACTAAGAATATGGTCCCTGGTGAGACTGTATACAATGAGAAGAAAGTCTCTGTTCAGGTGATTATTACAGTTCCTCAATTTTTTTTCCATTGCTGTCCATTTATGAAATTGCTTATTTTGTGAGGCCTGAACAGTGTTTTTCTCTCTCTTTTGCATCAAGTCTCTTTTATTGTTGGTGAATTTGATTTCGTTGTTTATATTGTTTTTTATTAAATCGTCCCTCTCTTCTCAGAATGAAGATGGAACTAAAGTTGAGTACAGGGTTTGGAACCCCTTTCGTTCAAAGTTGGCTGCTGCCATTCTCGGTGGTGTTGACGATGTTTGGATTGTAAGTTATATTCATGAGATTATCTACTAGTATTGCTCTATGAATTGGTAGATTTCGTTTCATGCAACCTGCTTATTAATTGTTATTTTGTCTGTTGTATCAAGAAACCTGGTGCTAAAGTTCTTTACCTTGGAGCTGCTTCTGGTACTACTGTTTCGCACGTGTCTGATATCGTTGGCCCTGTAAGTATCATCTGTCTCTAAACTATAGTTTCCTGTCTTGTCTACTGATAATGATTTTGCTGAAAATGTGTTTTTTTTGTTACTAGACTGGAGTTGTATACGCAGTAGAGTTTTCTCACAGAAGTGGGAGAGACTTGGTTAACATGGCAAAGAAACGGACCAATGTGATTCCCATTATTGAAGATGCCAGACATCCTGCCAAGTACCGTATGCTAGTTGGAATGGTGGATGTGATATTTTCTGATGTTGCTCAGCCGGATCAGGTTGCTCCCTAATTTATCTGTTCTTATTATTCCTTTGCATAGTATCTAGTCCCACTGCGGAACAACTGGATCATTTTTGAAAAAAAACTGAAATTTTTAGTATACCTTTCAAATGATTTACTGCTAATTTCATCTGTCGCTGAAAGAGCATGGTGTTTTTTGTTTTGATGTTCTTCCAAGTACTACCACCAACTCATTTGTGATGATTAACTGCACTAGCTGCTCATGTTTTTCTTGTTTTTTCACCCAATTAATTGGCTTCATTTCTTAACAGAAATTGAAAGCTATTTTTTCTTTATATTTTGTAGTTTATTTCGTAACATACTTCTTTGGTGGTTGAATTTAATCTTGCAAGTTCTCGCATATGATGAATTAACTCGGATTCCCCTTCAAGACATATTGGGTGATGTAAAATCGAGTTTCTGATGTTAAGTGCAAACTAAAACTACTTTCTCCCATATTATTTATACCAAATCATTTTTTGACTTTTACCATATTCTTCTTACAAGTTTTTTTAATATATATATAAGTGGCATATGACGAAGACTGAGCTTCCGATGCTTTGGTTAATCAATTTACTTTCCCGTTCAGGTATATCTGATGTCATTTCTCCTTTTCATTGGAGGACACTTTATTTTTTATTCTTTTAACTCATTTTCTTAAACTATCCTGTATTATTATTTATAATTTTATACTGACAGTTGTTGCCACATTTTAGTTTTCAATCCTAGATGGACGTTTAACCATTTCTATCCATTTTTTGATACTCTTGTATGTGTCTGATAAATAATTGATCAAGGCTTCGTTTGTTGTGCAATGTAAAATCTAAGCAATTTTGATTTTTTTATGTAAATGCTACATTTTGTTACTCTGCAGTATTTAGATTTTACAGCTATCATTGCTGAAAAGCTTTTTATGATGTATTTTACCGTTGGTCTTGGTCAATTGGGGTTCCTGAATAAACAGTGATTTTCAGGTTTCAATTAAATATCTATACCCTCTTGTCCATTCTATGGTTTATCTATCTGTAGCTGTAAAGTGTGTCGAACCCCCTTTTTTTCACGCAAGTTCAGCTCCCTCCTTGTTGACAATGAATAACTCCATTGGTAGAACAAAATATTAGGAGCTGTGGGCGATGGTGCATGGTCCATTGTAAAACAAACATGCCCTTTTTTCATGCGAGTTCTGCTCGTTGATGAGAGCAATAAGTGCAATGGTAGAAAATATTAGGAGCTGTGGGCAATGCTGCAGGGTCCATTTTTAATAAATATGTACATTATATTGATTCTTTTAACCGAGGCATGCAAGTTAATGCAAATTACTTGTGCAGGCAAGGATTTTAGCACTCAATGCTTCCTATTTTCTGAAAGCTGGTGGTCATTTTGTTATTTCAATAAAGGTTAGCATTTTATTTTACGACTACCAGCTTCACTCCAAGCAACTGCTTCATCACGTTCTTGTATTGATATCATTATTTTGTGACCAGGCAAATTGCATCGACTCCACTGTTCCCGCGGAGGCTGTATTTGAAAGTGAAGTGAAAAAGATGGTGCAGGAGCAGCTGAAACCTAGCGAGCAGGTCACCCTTGAGCCATTTGAGCGAGACCATGCTTGTGTGGTTGGGGGCTACCGTATGCCAAAGAAACAGAAAATTGCTTCTTAGTTAGTTGGGTTGTAATGTTTCTTCTCATTTGCTTTTCAGGCTCTAGAGGGATCATAAAGCTTTGTGACTTTTTTTGTTTGCAACCTTGCTTTGTTTTGTTTGTTTAGATTTGATATTGAGTTTCAGTATGAATTTGATGGTAAAGTAATGAAATGAGTTTGGCATCTCATTATAAAGTAATTTAGAAGCGGAGGACATTGTTCTGATGGCTACCTGAACGGTGTCCCTTTTTTTTCTACCCTCTTCTTTGATTTGACAGAGAAATATGAATCTTTCTCCTTGCGACGGAGATTGACGGTGGATGCCCGAGGAGGAGGATGGGGCTGGTACTCATGCTTACTTTATAATGAATGTAGTATTAGGCTAAACCCTTTAGGATTATTAAAAACATTTTTTTTAATTGCTCATGGAAAAGTCCAAAGTAACTACATTCATTTTGAAGGAGATAATTATGGAGGAAAAAATCAATTAGAAAATCCAGCGATTGAAGTAGAACTTGCAAGCTAGCATTGAGCAGCACTGCTGTTGATTCAACAGCAGAAAAGCAGCTCGTGCATGATTGAGTTAAGTCTTCCTTTCAATAATGTATAATTTGGATTGATTAAGACAACAAATGTTTAATTTCCACCAGTTAAAGATGAAATTATCAAGACAACAATGTTTTATTTCCGCCAATTAAAAGATGACAACAAATGTTCATACGAATTGCAGGAGTAATTAATCAATGAGCTCCGCAGGCTGGCAGCTACGTGTTTTATACTCCGTCACATGCACCGACATTAATCTTCTTCTTCTGATCATCATCATTACTGGTGCCGCCCCCACCCCACTTCCTCATGCGATCTGCTGTCTGTGCAACCTGCATTTTTTTAATTTTTTTTAATTATTTTGTATAAACTAATTCATTACAATACTTCTCGCCAATTATCTTGCTATTCATTTTTTGGGAATTTTTTTTTACCTCTTTTTTTCCAATTGGTTTTGTAAAGGATAATCAAAAGAAACAAGGTCTGCAAAGCAGTTCCACATAGCATGCCACCCCCATACTCCCTACACGATAGCGTAGAAAATCATAGTATCAATGATAATAATAATGATGATGATATTACTTAATGATAATAATTATAACAATAATAATGATAATAATAATGATAATAATAATAATAATCTCATTATTATCATCGATGCTGCTATTTGCTATCGTGATTACTATAGCTATTATTATTATTATTATTATTATTATTATTATTATCATCAACTATCTGCTATCATAATCACTATAACTATTATTATTATTATTATTATTATTATTATTATTATTAATAGTGATAGTGATCACGATAGATAATAACAAAATAAAAATAATGACATTACCTAATGATAATAGTTGTAATAGCTATAATAATAATAATAATAAATAATAATAATAGTGATATTGATCATGATAGTATCATCAATGATAATAACAATAACAATAACAATAATGATGATGATGATATAACTTAAAATAATAACAGTAATGATGAGTAGTTATAAGAATAATATTAACAACAATAATGGTAATGCTAATAATAATAGTGATCTTAATAGTAACACTAATGATAATTACGATAACAATAATGATGATGACATTACTTAATGATAATATTAATAGTGATCATGATAATGACATTAATGATAATTATAGCAACGACAATGACATTACTTAATGATAATAATAGTAACAGTTTAATTGAAAACTTGCACTAGCCAAATATTAAAAGATGTGAAGGTTTATCTTCTTGCACAAGTTTAATAGGATTGCATAAAAAAAAATCTACAAACTTAATGTTTTTTTTAATAGTTTGGCCCACAACGAAGCGCAAACAAACAACCTACTATATATATTGCTTATAAAATAAAATGCACAGGTCTTTTACTGTAGATATTTTTATTGTTAACCCCCTCATATTTTATTATAGATTGTAAAAGTGAGATTTTTGAAAAAAATTAATTTGGCTCTCGAGCTTTTAACTTGCACAATTAAGCCATTCTTACCTTGTATTTTTGTAAGAAAAAAATATAATAAGTTGAAACATACCTCGACCCCCAAATTTGCTTTATATCCAAGCAGGAAACCAAGTGGTAGCCCAAAAACATAATAACAACCAATGTTGATGTAGGCCACCAGTGCTTGCCACCCACCGCCAATTGCAACACCTACACGTGTCATCAGGACTCGTAAATGGAGGGTCAAAGGGTAGCAACACGGTGCTGCTAGCTGAGTCGTAAACATAAACCCACCTGATATCACTGGCTGGACACTGTTAAGAACCATGGTGATAGCTAGAATGAATGCCAGCTTGGAGGTGGCTACTTGCATCACCTTGCTGCTCGTGAAGATGTAGGCGAAATAGTCCTTGGCTACCAGCACAACAGCCATGCAAACCAGTCCGATCACAAGGGACTGCAATACAGTGACATAGACCGAGTACTTTGCTGCTTCTGGATGCCCTAATCCAAGCTCATTCGACACACGAACGCTGAAACATTGAATCATTCAAATCAAGCCCATTGATTGATATCCACTTGATCTTACCTTGTATATACATATCAAGCGATTAGCTCTTACCTTATAGCAGCATTTATTCCGATGAATAACATCAGTTCCAGCCCATTGATATTCAAGCTGATCATCAATCAAATATAGTTCAAAAAAGCAATTACTTGGATATATATGGAAGGTAATTAGTTTATTTAAAGAGTACTGCTGATGTGATCCTGGTGACGACGAGGAGACTGACCAGATGGTAAGGGAACCAACCGCGATGACGGCGTCATCAAGATGTCCAGTGAGGACAACAATACTCATCATATACCAAATCTCCAGGCAAAGCATCACAGCTGAAGCAAGGGAGAGGGTGACAAAGAACCAAATATCCTTAAATGCAGACCAACTGAATCCACGCCATCCTTCCTTACACCAGCCCATCACGTACGCAGCTTGAGCCAGAGCAATTAGCCATCCGGTGAGGTCAAAAGCAACTGCTGCACCAGTGATGCCCCCAGTCAAACTCATAGATGAAGAGCCAGAGCCAAAAAGCGTGTAGAATGAGAGCCACAATGGCAATCCAGGTGATCACACCCACTTTGCGTTGGGCTTGAAGGAACTTTTGGGTCGGGAAGTAGATAGCCCATGAGAACAGGTTCGGTATGGCCAGGAGAGTGAATTTTCCAGCAAGAGCAGCAAGCTCGGCGTCTTGGCCAAGGACTTTGAGGAGAGGAGCAGCGAAGATGTAAATGGGCAACAGGATAACACAGGTGACTAACAAGATGAAGCATGATCTTTGCAAGTAAATACCGAGCATATGAACTTGACCAGCACCAAAAGCTTGACCACAGAGGGTCTCGAGTGCACTCCCCATGCCAAGAAGGAAGCCGAAGCAGAAGGTGATGATGACAGAGAGGGAAACGGAGACGGCAGAGAGCTGCAGGTTTCCGAGATGGCCAACGAAAATAGAGGTTAGGATGTTGGTGCCATTCTGACAGAACTTGACCCGCAATCTTCCATAACTTGACCCGTCTCTCTCCAGAAGACGTTCTTGATAAAGTCTCTGAAGGTCTGGGAAGCTGCAGGTAAGTAGTCTTCTTCTTCTGGCACTGCAGCTAATGATGAGGATGGTGATTCATTGCTAGGCAGTAGTGGGGTGGTGGTCTCCATTTATAATCAAGAGGATGTTGAATTTTGAATAAAATTTGGAGAATTTGAACAAACACGTAATGTAGCAATTTGTACGGACAAAATCGATCTACAGCCCAAAAACAGGTACTGTAGCGATCAAATTCTATGAATGGCTAAATTTCCAGAATTTGAGAGTAATTTTCCAGAAACGAAAGAGCTTAAGAATTATATGAATTTGAGAATCAAAACAACACAAACATGGGCAGAATATTTCGTTATATTTACTGCCATCCCATCAATTTTATTTATAGAAGAATCAGAAATTACAACGGCTAGTTTTTCAAAATTCGGTTACAATTTCCTATTTAACAATTGTTGACCATAAACTGAAATTCACTAAAACATTGACTTAAAACACTTAACTAAACTGATTACAATGTGAAATCAATCATAACACTTGAATCTTCAACCTTCAATTCTTCATTTATCCTGCGTCAGTTCCTTGTAGATAGGGCCAAGCGGTCGACCGGTTAGTCTTCTCTTTGCAAGCGGTCGACCGGTGTTCTTGGGCAGTTCTGGAATCAACCTCAGATTTCAACACTCCCCCTTGATTCCTGAGCTGCACACTTATCACCATTCTTCTTAGCTTCTCAAGTCCTTCCTTTGCTAAGGTAATCAAGTCAGTTAGCTTTTCCTTTAACCAATCATACTTCATTTCCAATTTTCTTTTTTCACATGTTGGGTCTATATCAACAACATGGTCATCTCTATATGAGCCTTCTATTTCTCTATTTGCATCATCAAACAGAGACTCCAAGCTTTCATCAGGCACTAGAGCAGCTGATGAGATCCCTTTCTTTTTAATTGACTTGCAAGTCTCATCACAATACAAGGAGCCTACATCTTGTAAACTTAAATCCACAAGATGTGTTTCTCTAAGTTCAACACTCCCCCTAGACACTGTGGTCTGATATTTTTCATCATCTTTTCCATCCATTTTCAGAGAGCCTTTCTCTTCAACAGAATCTCTTCAAGTTGAGTTGCTTTGGTGTTCTAATTGTTTCTCAAAACTAAAACATCTATTTGACATTTTTGTACTGAATAAGAGAGTACCTTGATCATCTTTGATCATGCATTTGTCACCTATAAACAACAAGGAGTGTCTATCTTCAAGTAATTGACCTTCACTTATCAAATTTTGGTCAATTTTTGGCACATACAACACACACTTAAACTCTCGGATTCCAGCTAGAGTTTCAAGCTCAACTTCCCCTTTACCTTCAACATTTATATACTGCCCATTTGCAACTTTAACCCTAGATTTGTAGCTTAAGTCTAGGTTTTTGAATTCACTTGTTGCTGCAGACATGTGGTTTGAACAACCACTATCAATAGACCAAGTTTGTATGTTTACCTCATTTTTGTTGCTTTGCAGCTTGTGTGCTTCGATGGGTCGTGAATAACATTTCCTCTTTGGTCTCCTCCACTTTAGCAACTTGAGCTTGATTTGCATTGTCTTCATTGCAAAAATTTTCAATGTGCCCAATCTTCTTACATTTTCGGCATTGTGCATTCTTGAGCCAACAAGATGACTCAAGATGATTGTTTTTCTGGCAGTACTTGCAGGTGGGAAGTGGTTCTCTTCTTTCCTTCCACCTTGCATTGAAATTGTTGCCTTGTGTTTGATTATTTGGCTGATTTCTCCTCTGCCATGAATTTCCAGAACTGGACCTGTTTTCTGGATTTCTGAAGAACACTTGCTGCTGCCTAGTTCTTCCACTTAATCCTGCTGCAAAAGCCTCTTCACTTGTGTTTTCTTGCCTTAATGCTTGCCTTTGTTCTACAGCTTGCAATGCATTTATCAGCTCATGAAGGCTTAATTCAGTGAAGTCCTTTGAGTCTTCCAAGGAACATATCTTGTTCTCGAATTTTTCAGGGAGGCTTACAAGAACTTTTTCAACCACCCTTGATTCTTGAACCTCTTCACCAAGCAATCTCATTTGATTAACAGTTTTGGATACACTTGATGAAAAATCTTTGACAGTGTCCGAATCCTTCATCTTTAGACTTTCAAATTGCCTTTTCAAGTTCATAATTTGCATCCTCCTTGACTTCTCATCACCTTGAAATTCGGATTTCAACTTATCCCATGCTTCCTTTGCAGTTTCGCAGGCCATGATTCTTGAGAAAATCTCCTCACTTACTGCATTATGAATGCAAGTAAGAGCCTTGAATTTCTTTGTTCTTTGCTCATTGTAGTATCTTAGTTGGGCCATTGTTGGATCTTCATTCAAGGGATTTAGTTCCCTTTCAGTCTCCACATCGTCCCACAAGTCGAATGCCTTCATATACATCCTCATTTTTACTGCCCAGACTCCATAGTTTACTCCTGTGAAGATTGGTGTTCTTGATGCATCCATCTCTGTCAAGAACTGTCAGCTCGGAATTTTGCTTTTCTTTGCAATTTACTTCCAAGACTTCGCAATGCAGAGAACGGGAATATCAATTGATGATCAATATCAATTGATTATCCTCTTAAAGAACAAATCAAGTCAACTTTCTTGATTTTCAGAAAATCTGCAAATTCTGGTCAACACTTGCTTCTTTTCTTGATTTCAAACTCTGCCAATACACGAACAAGTTACCTTTCACTTGTTTCTTGCTCTCTTTTCTTCCAGGAGTTCCACAGAACAAGGAACACAAACTATAATTGAGCAATTCTTCAATTATTAGTCCTTTAAAGAACAAATCAAGCCTTTTCTTGATTGACGAATTCTGGAACTTCTGGAGACAGTGCAGCCTTTTTCTTTCAAGGTTCTAATCAATACTTGAATCTCTTTCACTCCCTCTCAAAGACCTAACTAGGCTCTGATACCATGTTGAATTTTGAATAAAATCTGGAGAATTTGAACAAACACGTACTGTAGCAATTTGTACAGACAAAAATCGATCTACAACCCAAAAAGCAGTACTTGTAGCGATCAAATTTCAGGGAATGGCTAAATTTCCGGAATTTGAGAGTAATTTTCTAGAAACGAAAGAGCTTAAGAATTATATGAATTTGAGAATCAAAACAACACAAACATGGGCGAGAATATTTCGTTATATTTACTTGCCATCCCATCAATTTTATTTATAGAAGAATCGAAATTACAACGGCTAGTTTTTCAAAAATTCGGTTACAATTTCTTATTTAACAATTGTTGACCATAAAGCTGAAATTCACTAAAACATTGACTCAAAACACTTAACTAAACTGATTACAATGTGAAATCAATCATAACACTTGAATCTTCAACCTTCAATTCTTCATTTATCCTGCGTCAGTTCCTTGCAGATAGGGCCAAGCGGTCAACCGGTTAGTCTTCTTTTTGCAAGCGGTCGACCAGTGTTCTTGGACAGTTCTGGAATCAACCTCAGATTTCAACAGAGGAGAGGTCAATGGAGAAGTAAATGAAATTAATTAGTGTGGACATAGCAGTGCTCACTGCTCGGAATGTGAGTGAGGTGAGCTAGAGGAACATATAGAGAGTAGAGTAGACTGTTAGGTAAAATAAGATATATCATGTTTTTCAAATTTATTTTTCCAAATTGAATACCCGAAAACCTCAATTACTCGAACAAGACGAGTTTTTCTACCATATTCTAACCCTTAAAAAGATCCCACAAAAGGGTGTTAGCCGCATCAACGCCCACAAAATCCCTCTCCCCAACTCCTTAATCAACCCTTTAAATGAAGCCCCTGAGCTCTGCTTAATCATCGATGACAGACCCAAGTCAGGCCTCAATAAAGATGGTGCCAAGAAGAAGATTCAAAACGACAACATACCCATCTCCAAAATCATCAAGCTTTCCAAGCTCAAGACTGATTACCGTCCTTTTGAGGCTCAGAGGAAACTCTGTGATTCTTATGATATGTTCTTTGCTGATAAAAGGGTGGTTCCTCTCTTGCCTAAGATGTTAGGGAGGCAGTTTTTCAAGAAGAAGAAGATTCCTGTGACTCTGGATTTGAAGCACCATAATTGGAAGGAGCAGATTGACAGGGCCTGTGGCTCTGCCATGTTGTATCTGAGAAGTGGGACTTGTAGTGTTGACAGTTGCCTCATTTGCTGCTGAAGAAGAGGTCTTCGATGCTGTGAAGATCTAGTCAAGATTAGCTCCAGTTTATTAGGATGTTAGTTGCAAATAAAGCTGTCATAGATCAGCTCTTTCTCTGTTTTTTTCTTCTCAATATTTTTCGGAATTCTGTTATCAAACTCTTCTATAAAAGAGTGTTTTATCAATAAAGAAAGTATACTTCCATTCACAACATTTATATCTTTATCTTATTGCTAAGTTCTTGCCTGTTCTTATACAATTTGTTTCTGTCATAAACTACAAATTGGTATCAGAGCACATTGATTTTAAAGGGACCAGCTTGTGAGAAAGAGAGCAACCTGTGAGAAACCTTTTTCCACCAAAAAAACCACAAACACCAAAACCAAAACCTTTCATCATCTTTCAAATGGCATCCAACACTTATTCTCTTGCAACACCACCAGTGTTTACTGGTGTGAACTACCAAATGTGGGCTGTGAGAATGAAAACTTACTTACAAGCCTGTGATTTATGGGATGCTGTTGAACAAGAGCATGAACCTCATCCTCTTCCTGCAGATCCAACATTAGCTCAAATCAGAAATAATCGTGAGGAGAGATCAAGGAAGTTCAAAGCCAAAACTTGTCTCTATGCTGCTGTTTCTGAAGCAATATTTCCAAGAATAATTGCTTTTGATACAGGGAAACAAATATGGAATTATCTCAAGGAGGAGTTCCATGGTAATGAGAGGACAATTCAAATGCAGGTTTTGAATTTGAGAAGGGAGTTCGAAATGCAGAAGATGAAGGACTCAGAAACTATCAGAGATTTTTCTGATAGATTACTCTCCATAGTCAACAAAATAAGACTATTGGGAGAGGAACTTTCTGATCAAAGGGTTGTTGAAAAGATCCTTGTGACTTTACCCGAGAGGTTTGAGTCAAAGATATCCTCATTGGAAGAAGCCAAAGATCTGTCAAAAATATCTTTGGGAGAATTGTTAAATGCCTTACAAGCTCAAGAACAAAGGAGAACTATAAGGCAAGAAGAATCCATGGAAGGAGCTTTTCCAGCAAATGAGGCAACTGTCAACACTCCTCCTTGCATCTTTTGCTGCAGACTCCTATCTTGTTCCTCAAAGTTTCAAACCTTGCTTTTGGCAATGGTTTGGTTAATATATCAGCAAGCTGGTCTTCTGTCTTGCAATAGATCAGTTGCAATTCTTCATTTTTTCTGAACTTCTCTCAGAAAATAATACTTGAGCTTGAAATGCTTTGTTTTCCCATGGAAAATTGGATTGTTAGATATTGCAATTGTAGCTTGATTGTCAACATTAACTTTAGTAGCTTCCCTTTGCTCCATGTCCAGATCTGCTAGGATTTTTCTAAGCCATAAGACTTGATTTGCAGCTGCAGTAGCTGCAACATACTCTGCTTCTGCCGTTGATTGAGCAATAACTTCTTGTTTTTTGGAACACCAGGAGAAGATTCCTGATCCAAAACTAAAACAATATCCAGACATGCTCTTCATATCATCACAGCTGCCAGCCCAATCACTATCTGCATATCCTTGTATTTGTCACCTTCTTGGACTTGCTCTGATACCACAATGGCAATCCATTGAAGAGCACGTCTGGATATTGTTTTAGTTTTGGATCAGGAATCTTCTCCTGGTGTTCCAAAAAACAAGAAGTTATTGCTCAATCAACGGCAGAAGCAGAGTATGTTGCAGCTACTGCAGCTGCAAATCAAGTCTTATGGCTTAGAAAAATCCTAGCAGATCTGGACATGGAGCAAAGGGAAGCTACTAAAGTTAATGTTGACAATCAGGCTGCGATTGCAATATCTAACAATCCAATTTTCCATGGGAAAACAAAGCATTTCAAGCTCAAGTATTATTTTCTGAGAGAAGTTCAGAAAAATGAAGAACTGCAACTGATTTATTGCAAGACAGAAGATCAGTTTGCTGATATATTAACCAAGCCATTGCCAAAAGCAAGGTTTGAAACTTTGAGGAACAAGATGCAAGGAGGAGTGTTGACAGTTGCCTCATTTGCTGCTGAAGAAGAGGTCTTCGATGCTGTGAAGATCCAGTCAAGATTGGCTCCAGATTGTTAGGATGTTAGTTGCAAATAAAGCTGTCATAGATCAGCTCTTTCTCTGTTTTTATCTTCTCAATATTTTTCGGAATTCTGTTATCAAACTCTTCTATAAAAGAGTGTTTTATCAATAAAGAAAGTATACTTCCATTCACAACATTTATATCTTTATCTTATTGCTAAGTTCTTGCCTGTTCTTATACAATTTGTTTCTGTCATAAACTACATGTAGCGTGGTGAAGGTAGGGAGGATTTCCATGAGTAGAGAGGAGATTGGCAAAAATGTGATGGCTGCTATTAATGGGATTGCTGATATTGTGCCTAGGAAGTGGGGTGGTGTTAGGTCTTTCCACTTGAAGTTGCTTGATAGTTTGGCTTTGCCTGTTTATCAGGCAGTTCCTGATTTGAAGATGAATATTGATGGTGGTCCTAAAGAGGAGGCTAAAGAGGGGAGAGTTGAAGGCTAAAGAGGGGAAAAATACAAGAGGTTAGATATATGGATGATAATAATAATGATAATGGGGATGCTCAGGTTGTTGATAAGGATGTGTTGGGGAGTGATGGTGAAGGTGATATAGATAATGATGATGCTGATTTTGAAAAGGTTAGTGATGAATTGTTAAAGAAGAAGAGAAGAAAGGAGATATCAAAGGGAAAAGTGAGAAGGAGCAGCAGAAGGTAGCTAAATTGAAGAAAGAAGATGGTGCCAAGCAAAATAAAGTGAAGAACGAAAATGGTGTTAAGCAGAAGAAGCTGAAGAAAGGTTCTTTGGCTTCAGAGAGTGGGGGAATGCAAGTGATCAGGGGTGGGAAGAAGAAAAAATTGACTGCATAATGATTCAATGTTGCTTCCTGGGAATTTGTTACTGGCTGGACTCGGAGAGAATCATTGTATGGTTACCGCCTGTCGGTCCTTTTAGCAGGTTGTGGTCTGAGATTTTAATTATGGTATTGGTGCCGTAAACTTTTTGTTAGTTTATTTATATTTGGAAATTTAGCATTAAAGCTTTATTTAACTTAAATCATGTATCTTGATTATGGAGAACAAATAGAATGGTAACCTTCTACTTTAGTCTTCAATTGCTTAGATTTCAATTTTACTTTATTGTCTCTTGAAATGTCATTTTTTTGCATGATTGGTAGAATCTAGTTCGAGTTCAGAAGGTGGAACCTGC
Source organism: Salix suchowensis (assembly GCA_029030765.1). Taxonomy (NCBI): domain Eukaryota; kingdom Viridiplantae; phylum Streptophyta; class Magnoliopsida; order Malpighiales; family Salicaceae; genus Salix; species Salix suchowensis. Next base: position 34,539 of record CM054995.1, on the reverse strand, counting down.
ATGGGCTGGAATTAAGCATATTTATTTGTACTGATTTTTTCTACGTAATGGTTCCATATACTGTCTCGCAAGGAAACTGAAAGGAGGTAATTGTCTGATATGCATTGCACGAACCGTGGGAAACATACTTTTGAATTGCATGTAAAGGTAACCAACGGGTGAGAAGGCGCCTTCACCCAAACTGACCTGACCATATGCAGGTTGGTGCATGTGATGGATATTGTGAGATGGATATGGGTGTACTGGGTTGGGTGTACCCGGTCAAGTGCTGTTGACTAGAAAACTCGCCCTGATTTGCCCCGACCCATTGTCATGACTTACTGGTTTCTAAGGAAATCGTGAGCTGTGGTGGCTTAAAAAAATGAAAGACTGTTTAAGGGAGGAAGAGGGAAAAAAAAGCTTAAGAAGGTGAAAGAAGTGACTGGATCTTATAGTGGCAAAGCGTTGATCTTGGCAATCCCTATTTTTGATGTCTTATTTTTCAAAAGATTGCATGCTGTTCCTGCCATTTGCTTTTTGAATGAGCCGATTTAGTTTTGAGGGTGCTGAGATTTTATAAAAACACCTTTAAATTGAAATTTAAGATGCTCATGTGCCTCTTATACCTTCTTAAAAAGCTTGATTTCTGCCAATGGACAAGCTATCTTGCCTGCTGAATGCAGGCCACAACTGAATGACTACATAACAGATTGATTTGTATGGAAAAACTCCATCACTCTAAAATTGGTTTCTCAGGGATATGCATGTGATGATGATTTTACTTGCCATCTCTAGTTATTAGAGATTATAATACATCTCCCGGTAAAATTTCCAATCGGTTTCGGTTTCCCTGGTTTGTCTGTTCTTCAGAAATCTTCTCTTCTAACCCGGGTCGTAGTGTCTGCTCCACCGGAGTTAATGTACCAGGGCTTTGCATGCATGACCTATTTTCTCTTGTTCTTAAGCTTTACAAGCTTTAAATTTCAAAGCATGCATATCCTCTTGTTTATTGCTCATTTTATAGAAGCATTTCCATCATGTCCACAACAAGCTACGGAAACTACAAACTGCTGAATTGGAGGAAGAGGTTGTGGTGGTGGAGGGATGAGAGGTGGGAGCAAAGTTATGGCTGAGCCTCATAGACATGAAGGGTGAAGAAGATGCTCTGATGACTAAGAAAAATGGTTCATGGTGAGTGCACAATCAGAAGAAAATCTCTGTCCAGATATAAATATTTCTTCTATTGTTATCTCCTTTCAGGAAAATGCGTCTTTTGTGAAGACCGAAAAGTGTTGTTTTTTTATTGCATCAAGTTTCTCTTTCTTGTTTGGTTAATGTGCTGTTTATATTATTATGTATTTATTTTATTGAATCATTTTTTTTTCTTCTCAGAATGAAGATGGAACTAAAATTGAGTAAAGGGTCTGGAACCCCTTTCGATAAAAAAATGACAGCTTCCATTCCTGGTGTTGTTGATGATGTTTGGATTGAAAGTTTCATTCACGAGATTGATAAAAAATGACAGCTTCCATTCCTGGTGTTGTTGATGATGTTTGGATTGAAAGTTTCATTCATGAGATTGCTCCTCCCGCTTTTTTCTGGAGGAAAACAGGGGCTCCCCAATCCTTTCCCCAGCAGTATAGAGAAAAACTGCCTTGGAGGCTGGATTCTAAATAGGTCGTGATCAATGTCTACACTCTTCTCCTGTTTTATTGTTGAATGAAGAAACCTGGTGCTAAAGTTCTTGAACCGAGGAGCTGGTTCTCGCTACTACTTTTTCTCGTGTCTGATATTGTGGAGCTAGTTGGATACTCACAGCACCAATCTGGATGCTCTCCAGGAGTAGAAATGAAAAGACCATCTCTCAGATGAGCAACAATGGTAGAAAGAAACAGTTAGCAGGACAGGGAGAGAAAGAGCACACGGTTCCTGAGCTTCAGGCTTTCATTGATTCATCTTAGCATTCTTTTACGTATCCTGACAAAGTCAAGGTTATATAGCCATAGTATTCCATCTCCATCACAGAATAGGCTCCGACGAAGCCAATCACGAATGACTGATACTCACCGGGAATTTACATTTACTTGAGCAAATGAAGACTGAAGGGAAACTAATTAAAACACTAGGTGTGGCAACATATTAAACGCCGCGTTTACTAACGGTCACCAAGCAACGGTTGATCGGCAGGTGCATTGCTGTTCATCTTGCAACCATCTTCCTTCTTCACGATCCAACTCCTGACATATTATTGGCCTGCTGGCCATGTATTTTATATACAATTTTCTTGTTTTTTTTAAACTGATTTTTCTACTGAATGGCTCTGTTGCAAGTTGGTAGGCTGATATGCAATGCTCAAACCATGAGAAACGTACTCTTGAAGTGGATAGGAAATTTACTCCAGTCATATAATGCTGTGGGCTTGCAGAATACTGATTTCTATGGATGATGTAAGCTACGGGGGGCTTAAACAAGAAAGAAAGATTAGGGGTGTTTGGAGGATGAAAAGGAGAAAAACTGGTTTAAAAAAGAAAGAAGGGATGGAGATGGGATCTTATTCTAGATACAGTCAATCCTTTCCTTGATGGTCTTGAATCGCAAAAGATTTGCGTACTGCCCCTTTCCATTTACTTTTTGAAGGAGTTCATGAGATTTGGAGTGCGCAGACATGAGATGTGTGTACGGGGTCAAATTGAAATATAAAGGCGTCCATATGCCTTTGTATATTTTCTGAAAGAGCTTGATAAGAGATTTTAGCCAATGTAAGAGGACTTTGTATGCATGGCCTGTTTTTTCTTAATTTTGAGTTTTTCAAGCTTTAAATTTCAAAGCATGCATATCTTCTTGTTTATAGCGCAATTTGTGGAAGCATTTATTCCCATCATGTCCATAAAAATATAATCAAATCCACTTCAGATACTGCTTTTATTTCAAACAAGCTAGTTCTGGAAACTACAAGCTTGAATTGAATAGAAATGGTAATGTATGTATCAACACAACCTTAGACACTATCTGACACAAACTCTCTTCCAAGAGGTTGGCTTTGCCTAGAATGGCCGACAAACATAGTAAGGAAAGAAAGACGGACGATGCCTGTGGGACAGATGACTCTAACGGTTTCAAGGCCCCATGAGGTCCCAGGTCACGAAAAATAATGCAAATAGGATGTATTCCATTTCTGACTTCTTTTGTTTTACCATCATCTAAACGTGGAGCACTCCTCCATCTGCGGGATCAAACTCCCGTTCATCATATATAAAGGTTAATCTTCTGTGATTCCACTCCTCTACTTATAGATATATTGTGTGTAGAATATTTCTGTTGCTCATTTTGCTTTTGCTTCTGCTGTCGCGGCCATTGCTGTTGCTGCTGTTTTTTGATAGTATAAAAACTTAAGCCTTGCTATTTCTTTCTCTAGCATATCCTGCTCCACTGTGTTTAACAGCATATGCACACCGCAAGTACAAATGATACTTAAGCTGTAGTCCAAAGTACTGTGTGTGGGGTTGCAGAAATGATAAAAGTGTAATGGGGTAACATCGAGAGACTTACGGTATTTTGCGAGTTGTTCCTGAGACAAACTAACCAAACGTTGCCTCAAGGCTTGATTTTCCATGCCGAGTATGAGACTTTGTCGGTATAGATATTCAAGATTGGCTGAAACTTGAGATTCTTCAGCCTGTACGGCAAACAAATAAATTGTCAAATCTTAAAGAGTACACATAACATGACAGTTGATAAAGTTACACCATGGAAATTCTGCAGCCAGCTTGCCTCTAATATTTCGACACTTCTTTCAAGTTGAGCTATATACTGAAGTTTTTTCAAACGTGAACGCTGAGCGAATTGCCTGCATGATTCTAGAGAAGTTAGAGCATCCCAATTGGAGAACGTAAGAAATGGGCATTACTTGAATACTCACTGCTTAGCACGTTTGGAATCTGTTTTTGATTTAGAAGAATTATGATTAACAATAGATGAAACTTCCGAGTCTTCTTGATTTTGCTTAGCAATAGGTTTCGATCGCAAACCGACTCCAGCTGGTTCCTGTGGAGCAATGACTTGAAGCGTAATGCTATCCGTTGAAGGCACAACTCCACTGGAGCTGCCGATCACAGAAATCAGGGGTGATTCCCTGGACTTATTCTTTTCTTTTTTAGGAGTAGAGTCTGGATGAAAGCTAGTTTTCAAAGAATTTTCATGATAATTAATGGAGTGAAATTCCCATGCAGGTCCACCAGCTGTAGCACTAGTTTTGAGCTTGGTTTCCTCTTTCCTAAATGTCTTGGTTGCTGTGTCCAGGAAAGCAACAGAGTCACTTGATGAACGTCGATGACCTTTGTACAAGGGTGAGTCTGGCTCATCATCCAGGAGTTCATCAAGCCATGATAATTGCTCAGCCAGAAAGCTATCAGAAGAGGCGCGTTGATGGTGAGACTCTTCTTCCACAGGCGCCCTCAAATGGTCCTCTGAAGATTCTATTGCACAGGTACTACAGACGTAATGGGTGCTGTAGGGTGGAAAAAAAAGTTCGAAGGGGGTTCCAGAAGGTGCCGGATTCTCTTTCGAACCGAGGGAAAGTTTTTCCATATCATGAGGGAATGAGCCTGTTAGAATGCATGTGTACAAGGAAATATATATTATTACAAAACGAAATGTTAAGAAAACTAGTGCTGTATTGCTTCCTACATAATTTGACATGCACCAGGAAAGCTATCGAAAGAGCTCAAAGACTTGACAGATCATTCAAACCAGACACAGTAAGAGAAGTCGTTTTAGTTGATGGAGACCAAACCACATTATTACGGACCATTATACATATACATATATAAATCCTCGTGTTTCTTCTAAAACAAGCAAAGAGCCGGAGGCTGAAATAGAGCAAATCTAGAAAACTGAAAAGGGCGAGTTAGAAGTGTATACGTACGGTAGAGTACAAAAAAAAAAAAAATGGCGAGAGAGGGAGAGAACCAGTAAGTGGCAGGATGAATGAAGTATCGATGAAGAGGAAGGCAGCCAGGCAACGGAGGCGTTAGCTAAGGATGTCGGAGATGTGCTGTCGGCTCCCTTGTACATGAAAGGCCTCTCTCTCGTGTACAAGTGAGAGAGACACCAAAGGAAAACACAATCAAGAGCTTTAAATGTGATTCCCAAAAGTAGAGAAAAGCACCCGAAAGAGAGCTAGCGGATGGGCCATCCGCATTTTGCGTAAACAATTTACTACTAATAATAAGGAAAATGATCCCCACTCGTAGTTTATCCAATATCCATGATTCCATGCCATGCAATAGAGAGGTAGAGGGCTGTGGCTGCCACCCTTCATTTTAAGCCAACCCTGTTTAAAACAAGAAATAGAAATATATTTTTTTCTTCAAAAACACACTCAAATATCCCTTTAATTAACTAGTGCTGATTTTGGCAATAACGTATGGCTGTAGCTTGTCACATGAGATTTTTAATTTTTTTTGTTTAATTTTAAAGAATTTCTAGTAAATTATATAATCTGACAAAATGCAATGACAACAGTCGAGATCCTATGAAATTCCAAATATGCTGGTATTCTTTTGAATAGCCTGTAAGCTTTTGAAATCTAGAGGAACGGTATAATCCCTGAACAATCCCAGAGAACTCCAAATGTTTCAGCTGGCATTAAGTTCTTTAGAATTTGGTATTTCAAAGAGGCTGTCCAAATGAGAGCACCAAGCACCCTTCCTAGCTTCTAGAATGATAAAAGAATATTGCTAAACCACAAAATTGGAACATCCCAGCATGTAAAACTGGTTGCTATCTTACTGCTCGAAACCCTCAAATACTGCTCTTTCATTCAACAGGTAAATGTTAGCGTATCATACATCAAAGGAACTTGCTCCATATGGCCATAAGACCCCCCTTCCCCTTTCCTCCAGATATCATATCGTTTCAAACTCATTCCAAACAATACCAATACAGGGAAAAGATAGCTCAGAATTTACTGGATATTGCACTACAACGACGAAGATGATCAACAGCTGCCTCATTCCTGTTGTCAGCCATGTGTAAGAAGTCTGTGAAGAGAACCAGCAACCCCACGCCGCCTTCCCTGCATTGTTTAGGAAGCAGCAAACATTTTTCATTGTCTGGTCCCATTTTAGCTTTAAACCAAGCTACACAGCTCAGTTTCTAAAAGTTAAACCCTCATTCCAATTCATCCAAACAAGTTTTGGTAGTCACCTTTTCAGTGTTGAACAAGTCCTCTGCAACTGCTTCCATTTGCTTTCGCCTTTTCTCTTCCTTCACGGACTCAAGCATATCCTGATTCCCATAGTCAAAATCTCTACCAAGAAACAAACAAAGACTTGATGTGATGAGTATTGTTACAATTGGTAACACTTTTATTAAATAACACAAAAAATTCAAATCACAAACTTATATCACATGGGTTGGTTAAAAAGTTTAAATAACAATTATAGTATCTCTAGCATTACTCATTAGTAACCATGATCTTACTTGTATGGATATTTTGAGAATGGAATCAAATTGTTGAAACTATTCCCTGATTGGGTGTTACCCTGAGAGAGGATAAACAGCAAAAAGAATTTACTTAACGTCTAGTCAATAGGCATGTCTAAACAAAAAACCACTATAAGAGAAAAAAAGAATAAGAGATGAAAAAAAAATGCAGATGCAGCATTTATTTTTAATTGTTTTCATTGGTTCAACATAAAATTGATGGCAAGGGCACATGCACAGGCAACAATCAATCAATCGAACTGAAGCCCAAGGACAAATTAAAAGCATCATGTGACCAATTCAATGGCATCTTTCTTCAACATGATTTCTCAGTCTAAATTCATGGATTTGATCAGCTCAACATATTTTCCCATCACAATTGTAGAGAAGAAATGAATGGACAAAAAATTGTCTAATACACCAGCTAAAACTAATTGAGTTTGAACTCCCACGCTTGAGACTGGTAAAAAAGGGGGGGAAATCCAGTACCTTTCTGAAGCGTTTGAAATTCAAAAAATCCATTATTTGGAGGCGAACTGATTTGAGCAGGTAAATTCAAATCTCTAATGATTAAATCTTGGCTGTAAATAATATCAGAATTTCCGCTTTCAGCCTCATCAACCGTTTCTTGTTTTGTTGTCACGTTAGCAATACTGTAAGTAGAGCTTACAACATGGTTATTTTCTGATCTATGATGAGGGTGAATGGACGTTTCCACCTTGTTCACATATTTTGGGGCTTCTTCATTGGAGATATCTGCAGTGAAACGCTCTGATATTGGTGTTTCCACTTCTGCCTCAGAATCTGCTACTACTGTCTCATCAGTAGAGCATGGTGATGAAACAAGAGCTGCAAGAGGACATATAGCGTACATCACGTCAAAGATATGTGTAATATAATGGTAATTTAAATAAGAGATGTATATGTGTTCTACAATTGAAGGAAACATCAGGAATTTGTGGAAAAAGAAGTTGAATGAATTTAAAGAAGCATGAGAAATAATAGATCCCAAACAATTAGGCCTTCACAACTATAAGGCAAAAAAAGACTTCTGCTGAAAGCAAGGATTCTGTGTAACAAATATGCATTCACACATTAAGATTTCTATCACATTACCGCAATACGATCCCAAAATCATATTCTGCAACATCCAAGATTTTAAAGGCTCTTTCAAGGCAAAGCATAATTCCTCAAAGTGGCTAATAGATTCATGTACTTCTCTCTAGCTTTGAATCACATTATGATGTAAACACTTTGAAACTCTACCACACATGGTTTTCAACCTTCTGAAAGTTACTTATAAGCTTCTTTAATGAAACAAGAGATTCCAGAATCTCAGTGACAATATCAATGTTATGGGGAATTGCATCACAAAGCCAACATTACTTTTTTCAAAAATGGATGGCAGGGCCTATGGCTAAATATGCTAGAAAGGACTGATATTAGGACTGTAAATGATTTTTAAATGCCATCAATCATCATCTTGATATTGGTGCACAGCAAAATTAAAACTAGAGATGTTTTGCAAATTGAAACTTTGCAAGATCTTACATTCCACTAGTTATGTTACTTATCATCAAAATGAAGTATCTGAAAGTCACTTATTTCTACATTCCCAGCTTCGAGGGGTATGTAGTGTAAATTGTTTGATTATAGTGGAGATTCTAGGTTTTTCAATGAAAAAAAGGGGGTGGATTTAATGTTGATCTCTTCTGTTGGTTCAGGAGGAAAGATTTGTGTCATCTGTGCAGTCCTGTCTGCACCTGGTTAGCAAAATGCTATAAATTTTAAGAACCAGCACACTTTGATACAACTGCTGTGAGATATTATAGGTTTTGAAGTAGGACAGATTTGAAGTTTCGATCCTACTAGGGCTATGTGACTGATTAGAGCTTGGAAATTGAGGACTTAAAGGGATTTAAATAAAAGGAAAGGGATATAGGTTTTGGAATTTAGTCGGGGATAAACTAACATGGCTACTAGCTTCCTAGTAGGTTCTCAAGGAATCACACCTAGAAGATGGAAGACCTAAGAATTCATAGCACAACCAACACTATAATTGCTGGAAATTTTATTCATTAACTTGCCCAACTAAATTGATACTCAGCAGGATTGGGCAACTCCTTTGATTTGATTTCATGTTTTGGATGATGTTAAAATTCATTTCAGTAAGTTTATACACATTTATTTAACTTACAAAGGAACAAAATGAACTGTAATGCAGATCAACTAACCAAACTATTATGCAAGTACAGGTGTTTAGAAAGGTGAAAGAGGTAGATCCAAGTTTAATGCTGTTACGAGTCGTGTCTGTGACACTTCTTACTCAAATTGTGAAGCAAGGCACACTGTCCATTGGAAAATAAGATACTGACCAGATGGTGATACCAAAACAGACAAGTCTAGATGTCCAGCTAAAACAGCTCTTAACAGATCCAACTCATTCACCCTAGGCAATGAACCCAGCTTGTTGAACGAATTAAACTTGTCTGGTGATCCTTTGGGCATGACGCATAACACACGACTGTCTTGCCCACAATCCAAACCCTGAGAGAGAATATTCACTCAACATGCATTAGAAGATAATAAGGTTTTTTTCTGCATGATCCAAACTTAGAGAACACTATTCACTATGTACATTTTAGTAGATAAGACAAGTCAAACATGATAATTGCTTGTGAGATAAACAAAATCCCAGAGTAAGGTCCTTGACAAAAAGCAATGATGCTCCATTCAACATCACATTCTCTATAATGGCTGACCATTGCAGTGATTGGAAATATATGAAGTAGGTTGATCAATAGTTTACTGTTATGGTGAAGTATTGACATCTTGGCCATACAAAGTAATCCATAAGTATAGCAATGAGGAAAAGGAACAGGATTGTATGGTACCAATGCCAATCTAAACCTGTGTTGCATGGAATTTGTAAAAGGATCTGACACTGACATGTGCAGATACATCCAAAATAAAAAACTTGGTTGCAATGGACAGACATTTGAAGATGGGTACTAGTGTGGTGATTAAAATACAACGTTCCTTTCTAAATAAAGGATCATTGAGCTTCCTTCATTTAACTTTTACTACAAGTTCCAATGTTTTAAGAATATATTCTAAAGGAATAGCTGTCCAACAATGGTCTAAATGCCTAAAAAATGAGGTGCTGCCAGCTGTTGTCCCAATCAATAGTTTAAAATCTCACATTAGTGAACAGATTTCAAGTATCGAAGAGACATGGCATTTTTATGTCATTGTTCACTCCCCATCAAATATTCTCTCTCTAAAAGTTGAGGTGTTAATGATGAAAAGTTGTTATTAAGACTAAACTAAACATTTATAACAGTAACACATAAAGATATTTGCAAAGCAGTGGACAATCTAGCCCAGTGATATTTATTCCACTAAAGGCAAGTCTGCAGGCCATGAGTTCAAATTCTGTACTTGTCTAATCAAGCTTTTCATTAAGACTGAAAAACCTAAACAACCAGCATGGATAGCATAAAGTAGCAAAATCAACTAGTTAAAAGAAGATGAATAATTTAATTTCAGATAGCAATGAAAGACAAAATAAAAAGTCCAATAAAAGTCTTCAGATAAAGTTTTTAACCGGTAAGAATCTTGAAATTCATTAAAAGATACACTATTAATCTCCCCAAAATCAAACCAGTGATAATAAAGTTTTTAACCGGTAAGAAACTTGAAATTTCATAAAAAATAAGATAAAATAACTATTCATCTCCCCCAAAATCAAATGAGTGAGATCTTAACAAGAGCATGAATTGCATACTTGGGCATTTGAAGAGAAGTCTTCAACTAAAACAATCTTTGCACCACCTACTTCCAACAGAGACTGCAACCTGTCCTTGAACTTGTACTGCACATGGGAAAATAACATAAATAACTACCCAGATTTATAATGATAAGACTTCAGATCTAAGCTCAGAAATACTGTCAACAAGTAACTAAGCTTCTATACAGGAAATTAACTAAGAAATCAAATATTCACACCATGACAAAGAGATTGGAACAATCACCCTGGGACAAACAATGCACATGGATCACTGGATGAATAGCTCATATCTATCTACCCTACTCTAATTCAACTGCATCCATAGCTTGATACCATGCCCTACTCATCAGTCATAATGAGAATGAAGCAGCTATCCATCCTGTTTTGAGCCCAAACTCACCATCATCTTCAACAACAGTTAAGAAAAATGACCATACACTCCCCTCCATGATCAATTTATCTTTCTTTATTCTCTGAGATCAACAGTATAAGAAGCAAAAACCTCTCCATCAATCACCAAGAGCAAAACCAGCAGTGCCTTGTTTTTTTTTTTTTTGGAATAACCCCCCAAAACCATAAGCCTTGAGGTACAAATAAAACCCTGTACCTTTCGAGTTCCAGTTAATCCTAAATCAGAACATCCAAAAAACAAAAAAAAATCTTTCCGAAACTCTCACAGAAGCTTACCTTCATCTTTGAAACGAGATGACTCCGTATACATCTTGACAATCAAAAGTGTGACATGAAGCTAAATTATTAACCTATATTGCACAGACAATTAATGAACCATCTCCCTGTGGGTAAAGGCAACAGTATAATGAACAATTGGATAAACAAAACCATCCTTCCATTGTGCAAAAGCAATAACCTATAGAACACTACAATCACAATACTCAAAGCCATGTGTTTACATCCAGTTATAGAGATGTAAGACATCAATGAGACCCTCATTTTTTGGATCATCCAAACAACCATGAATGAAGGTACTTGAGATAAAACAGGGAAGGTGAGGCAAATTGAAGAGAAATATTTTTGGTGTAGGCATCATAGATCTTCAAATCATCAAAAGCTAATTAAGTCCATGGATGGTTATTCACACGTGAAGATATTAGACAAGTAAGAATACTAAGCTGATAAAGACAAGCAGTTAAATTTCAATATTATAACTTAAAGAAATAAAGAAAACACAGTAGTCTTAGAAGTAGGGTTCTGGCCAGCACGTCATTGTTGTCTTTGATAGAAAAGATGAGAATGGTGTATTTTGGCATGTCCTCTATTCATGTCAACAGAAGTTACAAATGTTATGAAGGGTCAGTTGAAGTTTTTATGAAATATCAAAGTCTCAAAGTCTACGACACAACAACTTTAAAGTTGAGTACTTTGAATATTTAAATACCACACCTCAATGAAAGTGTGTCAGGAGATTTCGATACTTTGATTCCCCAAGGGAATCAGAAGTGAAAGAAATTTTTTGTAATTACTGGAGAAAATCTTAAGTTTTTCAGGGAGAACTAGTCAACCAGAACCAATTTATTACCATATTTCTTGTTTCCAGTAGACATGTGAATCCTTCCAAGCACTTTGCACGAGTTCCTGATGCTGCAACTTTGACTGATACTCCTTCCACTGTCAATGTTGGAATATAGCTGAGGTAAAAGGTATAACATATTTTATTACCTTCATCAGAATATATAAAAAGGAACTGCAGATAAGCATTCAGAAATCAGTAAACCATGACTGAAATGATACTTACGAGCTCCAGCTAGGAATTTCTAATCCAATCCTTTTTTCTGCAACCAACTAATCATAATACAGCAATAAGTGATTGTACAGACATAAATAAACAATGTCCTAATCCAATCCTTTTTTCTGCAACCAACTAATCATAATACATCAATTAGTGAAAGTACAGAATGTCAGTTAGATAACTACTTTTGCATTTTACTGTTGCCCCTCTAGTGTCACAGATATATGACTTGTTTAAAAAATCTCAAATGTTCCATGGAAAACATAGCTATTATTTACAACTTAACATTTTATGCACCAAAAGGATTCATAATCACTCCCAGTTAAAGCAGCAACTCCAGCAACACCATGGTGTATTTTAAACATTTTCAAACGTCTTGAGAAATGAAAAATTCTTTACAAGACTCCTCTATTCTGTTTTAGTTTCGTCCAAAATCAAAAAACAAAGGCAAACAAGCAATGAGGAAGTGTCAAGTGAGGGCTTGCACATAGATCCCTTCCAAATCTCTATCTATCAAAGTAAAGTTGTTAGTTAACATTCAAAATTATTTCTCAAAAGGTTTTAACTTGAACATCAGCTACAATTAAACCCTAAATAAGAAGCGGGGGATAATAAACTAGTACCTCAACCCAACTCCTGAGAACAATAGGTTTCTTAGACACAATAGAATCAAGAAGAACTTCTTTAACTGGCATGAGTTCATCAGCAAGAACATGCGTGCACTCTTCACTCAAATTGTAAGTAATGCAAGCACCTATAAAAAGAGAGCATGCTACCATGGAGTACGACTACAATATCTTGCAACAACAAATAACATTTAAGTAAATTGTAGAATCCACTAAACTAACTCAAATTAAGAGCAAGCATCACTTCCAAAGAAAGAAAAAAAAATGGTGAGCTTCTAAACAAACGTGATGGTGTAACAATACCATTTCTGCTCTCAGAAAACTGGCAGCATTAAAACTGCAGGGAGACAACATGATTGGTTAATAAAGCCATGAGACCCGTAGTTACCACCAGTCATTACCTTTCTTCTTTTCTTGTTTTTTTCAAGTCACAAACATGCTGTATCTACACTGTTCAACTGAAATGTAACCAAATTCCACACTAAAAGAGGGATCAAATATCTGATTTCTTGATTCTAAGTGCACTGCAAACCCGGTCGTGGTAACTGACACACCCGGCACTCACTACCACTACCAACACTAATTTGCACAAGAAGCTCCACTCGACTATTTTTTAATCCCAAAACAAGACAGGATTGGGTATATGGAATGCTTCCCTGAGATGCATGGGAAAAATAGCATGCCTAGTAACCCTGCATACCACCTGTTCTTTGAACATATCAATAGCTGTCATAGTTTAGATCAGATGGTTTGCAGTGTATATCATTTTTTTTTTATAGAAATATAAGCTCAATAATTCACAAAACACACATCACTGCCAGTCCTGTGAGAAATACAGCGATTATCAGTGATGGCTTTATGACCAATATTATCACAAATATGTGCCTCGTGTTTTGGTCAGAATTCAAATTTTCTGCCCTGTCAATTGTAATCATATATTAGTCGCAAATTGTAGGCTAGAGAAGAAAAACATAAGTTGCATAAGTCACAGATGTTGCAATCTGAAGCATGTGTAACCAAACCAAATGGAGGGCAAAAAAGCAGATTAACTCAGTATTATAAAAGCAAATATACATGGAGATTTTATTGGTAGCCAAGTTGTTTCTAACTTACCAATTGATGAAACTCTGTCTCGAAGAAGCTGATCCACTTGAAAGGACTCAGAACAGTAGATGAAAAATACAAGGGGAACAAAACAGAACCTGCCAGATTTTAGTTGCATGAAAATAGTGTAATTGGAGACAAACATGCAGTTTTTTAATGTCTTATGGTCTTAATCTACTATACAAATTGCTCTAAGATTGACCATCGTGAGTTAATCTACGTACTGTTACTTTTTTAAAAATTATATCTGATGAAAATGTCAAACATGCAAAAACCAAAAGGCCGAGCACGGAAAAGGCTTAATTTTACCTGTAGGCGGCAGTACCAGTTCCAAAGGAAACCACATCTCCATCTTTTAAAAATGTTTCTTTATTTAGGAACTCATGTACCTTTTCCTTGTTAATGTATGTTCCATACTTGGAGCAATCTCTAATCAGAACTCGGGAGGGTACAGATTTTATGTGCAGAGGATGATCCATTGAAATCATTTCATCAACAACTAATTCTGCATGGACTCGAGAAACACCTTTGTCTTTGCTAATAATTACATCACAACCTAGAACAAGGATAATTTTGGATTATTTCAAGCGAATTGGATATCAACATGAAAAGAGTAACCCAGATGTCATCAATCAAGGAATTAAATTACATTACAGTAATTTCCAAACAATATTCAGAACAAAATTACCTTTACGGCCAACTTTGTAGACACCTTTTGTAAAGATAAAATATCTGTCCTCTCCTGCAAATTGCCATGTTAAGAAGACAAACAACCAGCTGAATTGAGTGTGTGTGTACAGAGAGGAGTTGAGAAAGAAATAGACATGAGAAATTCTAACTATTTAATCAAGTAATTCCCCAGTCAAATTGAAACATTAAACACGAAAAAGAAGAATGGGATTAAAACTTGCCTGAAAGAGGATCGACCGGAAAAAGACCCCACACCATTTTGATTCTGATCTTATGAAGCAGCAGCAGCTAGCTTTCTACGATTTTTATTTCGCTCTCACTCTCTGCTAAACACTATCTGCAAAAAACATGAGCACAAGCTAGAAGGCTTGCATTTCTTATCATTATATATTTGATTTTGGGCTAAATACGACATTAACTTGGGTCATGATGACCCATGAGATTTAGCCTGTTTATTTCTCTTTTTATCGGCCTGCTTTCGATTTATTTTTCCTTTCTTCTTTTCTCACTCTAGAGCCCATCCATTCATCCCGTTCGAAATCAGGATTTGTTGTTTCTAATTTAACTAAATCGCATAAATTTTAAATCATTAAAATTATTATTATTGCTTTAAAATTTTAAAATTTGAGAAGTTTAAGATTCAGGGTTCGAGATTTTAGGTTTTGGATTTTCTGGTTTTGGATTTCGAGTTTTGGGTTTTAGGGTTTAAGTTTTAGGTTTAGGGGTTAGGGTTTGGGGTTTGGAGTTTGGGGGTTTAGGGTTTGGGGTTGGGGCTTTAGGGTTTGGGGTTTGGAGTTTTAGGGTTTTAGGGTTTGGGGTTTGGGGTTTTAGGGTTTGGGGTTTTAGGGCTTGGGGTTTGGTGTCGGGTTTGGGATGTTGGGTTTCGGGTTTTAGGGTTTAGGGGAGGAAAAATGTGTTTTCTAGAGAGAAGGATAGAGAGAGAAGCTCTCAACCAAAAATTTTCTCACCCTGCAGCCCCGTAGCCGCCAAACCTCCACCTGCTCTGGTCACCTGCACTGACCTGAGCACAACCTTCACCTGACCTAACTTGTGCATAGCCTTCAACGTTTTCCTTTTCAGTCGTTCGTTTCTTTGGCTTTATACCTATCTCTTTTTGCTAGCCTAGTGTTGCACCAGTTTGTTCGCTAGTTCTTTTCCATTTTGAGCCTTTCTTCTAGCCTAAGACCAGCTTGTAGATCCCTGTAAACATCCCAAATCCCTGCTTTGTTTTTCTTAGCCTTGGCCCGCCAGTTTTTTCTTTCCACCCCAAAAGCTCCCATCATGGAGTCCTAAAAAACCCTAAAGCAGCAGAAAGTAGCAGCCCATGCTCCAGCCACCTCGTAAGTAGATAGGGTAAAGGTTACAGATGCAAACACCAGGTACACCCTTGACCCAATACCCTAACAGGATAGGGGTAGTAAGATTGAAATCACAGAGGATATGCTCACAAAACATGCGGAGCAATGGGATCGAAGAATGGTTGGCTTCTTCCCAGGATATAGAACGAACTACCATTCTATCAACACGATAGCAAATCGTGTTTGGAAATCACAGGGGCTAGAGTCAGTTATGATCCTGACTCGACTAGCCCCATTTCAATGGGTATTATTAGCCTTAGATTTCTGACCTGATTGGTCTTGTCATATCCAAAGCCTTTTTATTTGATATTAGCCTTAAATTTTATGGGTAATAGCATTTTCCCTCGAGCATGATTGAACTGGCTTGTTGGAGGGTGTATTAGCCTTGGATTTTTGGACATATTGATCCTGACTAGACTAGCCCCATTTCAATGGGTATGAGCCTTAGATTTCTGATCTTTTTGGTCTTGTCATATCCAAGCCCTTTTTAGTTGGTATTAGGCTTAAATTGTATGGGTAATTGACTTTTCCCTCGAGCATGATTGAACTGGCTTGATGAAGGGGGTATTAGCCTTGGATTTTCGAACATGTTGATCCTGACTCGACTAGCCCCATTTCAATGGGTATTAGCCTTAGATTTCTGAACTACTTGGTCTTGTCATATCCAAGGTTTTTTTTAGTTGGTATTAGCCTTAAATTTAATGGGTAATAGCATTTTCCCTTGAGCATGATTGAACTGGCTTGTTGGAGGGGGTATTAGCCTTGGGTTTTCGGACATATTGATCCTGACTTGACTAACCCCATTTCAATGGGTATGAGCCTTAGATTTCTGACCTTTTTGGTCTTGTCATATCCAAGCCCTTTTAGTTGGTATTAGACTTAAATTTTATGGGAAATAACATTTTCCCTTGAGCATGATATAACTGGCTTGTTGGAGGGGGTATTAGCTTTAGATTTTTGGACATATTGATCCTGACTCGACTAGCCCCATTTCAATGGGTATTAGCCTTACTTTTCTAACTTTGTTGGTCTTATCATATCCAAGCCCTTTTTAGTTGGTATTAGACTTAAATTTTATGGGTAATAGACTTTTCCCCCGAGCATGATTGGACTAGCTTATTGGAGGGGGCATTAGCCTTGGATTTTCGGACATATTGATCCTGACTCGACTAGCCCCATTTCAATGGGTATTAGCCTTCGATTTCTGACCTTTTTGGTCTTGTCATATCCAAGCCCTTTTTAGTTGGTATTAGACTTAAATTTTATGGGTAAAAGGCTTTTCCCCCGAGAATGATTGAACTGACTTGTTTAGGGGGTTTTAGCCTTGGATTTTGGGACATATTGATCCTGACTCGACTAGCCCCATTTCAATGGATATTAGCCTTCGATTTCTGATCTTTTTGGTCTTGTCATATCCAAGCCCTTTTTAATTGGTATTAGGCTTAAATTTTATGGGTAAAAGGCTTTTCCCATGTGCATGATTGAACAGGCTTGATGAATGGGGTATTAGCCTTGGATTTTTGGATATATTGATTCTGACTCGACTAGCCCCATTTGAATGAGTATTAGTCTTAGATTTCAGACGTCGTTGGTATTGTCATATCCAAGGCCATTTTAGTTATTACTAGGCTTAAATTTTATGGGTAATAGCATTTTCCCTCGAGAATGATAGAACTGACTTGATGGAGGGGGTATTAGCCTTGGATTTTAGGACATATTGATCCTGACCCGACTAGCCCAATTTCAATGGGTATTAGCCTTACATTTCTGACTTTGTTGGTCTTATCACATCTAACCTCTTTTTAGTTCGTATTAGACATAAATTTTATGGGTAATAGACTTTTCACTCGAGCATGATTGAACTGGCTTGTTGGATGGGGCATTAGCCTTGGATTTTCGGACATATTGATCCTTACTCGACTAGCCCCATTTCAATAGGTATTAGCCTTAGATTTCTGACCCGGTTGGTCTTATCTTTTCAAAGGCCTTTTTAGTTGGTATTAGCCTTAAATTTTATGGGTAATAGCATTTTCCCTTGAGCATGATTGAATTGGCTTGTTGGAGGGGGTATTAGCCTTGGATTTTTGGACATATTGATACTGACTCGACAAGCCCCATTTCAATGGGTATTAGCTTTAGATTTCAGACCTGGTTGGTCTTGTCATATCCAAACCCATTTTAGTTGGTATTAGCCTTAAATTTTATGGCTAATAGCATTTTCCCTCAAGAATGATAAAACTGGCTTGATGGAGGGGGTATTAACCTTGGATTTTCAGACATATTGATATAGACTCGACTAGCCCCATTTCAATGGGATATTAGCCTTAGATTTCTGACCTGTTTCGTCTTGTCATATCCAAAGCCTTTTTTTTGGTATTAGCCTTAAATTTTATAGGTAATAGCATTTTCCCTCAAGCATGATTGAACTGGCTTGTTGCAGGGGGTATTATCCTTGAATTTTTGGACATATTGATCCTGATTCGACTAGTCCCATTTCAATGGGTATGAGCCTTAGATTTATGACTTTGTTGGTCTTGTCATATCCAAGTCCTTTTTAGTTGGTATTAGGCTCAAATTTTATGGGTAATATTATGACTTTTCCCTCGAGCATGATTGAACCCGGCTTGACGAAGGGGGGTATTAGCCTTGGATTTTTGGACATATTGACCACGACTCGACTAGCCCCATTTCAATGGGTATTAGCCTTAGATTTCTGACTTGGTTCGTCATGTCATATCCAAAGCCTTTTTTTTTTTTGGTATTAGCCTTAAATTTTATAGGTAATAGCATTTAACCTCGAGCATGATTGAACTGGCTTGTTGTAGGGGGTATTAGCTTTGGATTTTCGAAAATATTGATCCTCATTCGACTAGTTCCATTTCAATGGGTATGAGCCTTAGATTTATGACCTTAATGGTCTTGTCATATCCAAACTCTTTTTAGTTTGTATTAGGCTCAAATTTTATGGGTAATAGACTTTTCCCTCGAGTATGATTGAACTAGCTTGACGAAGGGGGTATTAGCCTTGGATTTTCGGACATATTGAGTCTGACTCGACTAGCCCCATTTCAATTGGTATTAGCCTTAGATTTCTGACCTGCTTGGTCTCGTCATATCCAAGGCCTTTTTAGTTGGTATTAGCCTTAAATTTAATGGGTAATAGCATTTTCCCTTGAGCATGATTGAACTGGCTGTGTTGGAGGGGGTATTAGCCTTGTATTTTCGGACATAGCCTTACATTTCCGACTTTGTTGATCTTGTCATATCCAAGCCCTTTCAAGTTGGTATTAGACTTAAATTTTATGGGTAATAGACTTTTCCCCCGAGCATGATTGAACTAGCTTGTTGGAGGGGGCATTAGCCTTGGATTTTTGGACATATTAATCATGACTCGACTAGCCCCATTTCAATGGGTATTACCTTAGATTTCATACCGTCTTGGGCTTGTCATATCCAAGCCCTTTATAGTTGGTGTTAGGCTTAAATTGTATGGGTAAAACGCTTTTTCCCCGAGCATGATTGAGCTGGCTTGTTTAGGGGGTATTAGCCTTGGATTTTGGGACATATTGAGCTTGACTCGACTAGCCCCATTTCAATGGGTATTAGCCTTCGATTTCTGACCTTTTTGGTCTTGTCATATCCAAGCCCTTTCTAGTTCGTATGAGGCTTAACTTTTATGGGTAAAAGGCTTTTCACCCGAGCATGATTGAACAAGCTTGTTTTAGGAGGTATTAGCCTTGATTTTGGGACATTCCTAACTCGACTAGCCCCATTTCAATGGGTATTAGCCTTCGATTTCTGACCTTTTTGGTATTGTCATATCCAAGTCCTTTTTAGTTGGTACTAGGCTTAAATTTTATGGGTAAAAGACTTTTCCCCGAGCATGATTGAACTGGCTTATTTGAGGGGGTAATATCCTTGGATTTTTGGACTATTGACCCTGACTCGACTAGCCCCATTTCAATGGGTATTAGCCCTCGATTTCTAATCTTTTTGGTCTTGTCATATCCAAGCTCTTTTTAATCGGTATTAGGCTTAAATTTTATGGGTAAAAGGCTTTTCCCCAGAGCATGATTGAACAGGCTTGTTTGAGGGGGTATTAGTCTTGGATTTTGGGACATATTGATCTTGGCTCGACTAGCCCCATTTGAATGGGTATTAGCCTTCAATTTCTGACATTTTGGCCTTGTCATATCCAAGCCCTCTCTCGTTGGTATGAGGCTTAAATTTTATGGGTATAAGACTTTTCCCCCAAACATGATTGAACTGGCTAGTTTGAGGGGGTATTAGCTTTGGATTTTGGGACATATTGATCCTGACTCAACTAGCCCCATTTCAATGGGTATTAGCCTTCGATTTCTGACCTTTTTGGTCTTGTCATATCCAAGCCCTTTTTAGTTGGTATTAGGCTTAAATTTTATGGGTAAAAGAGTTTTCCCCCGAGCAAGATTGAACTGGCTTATTTGAGGGGGTATTAGCCTTTGATTTTAAGACATATTGATCCTGACTCAACTAGCCCCATTTCAATGGGTATTAGCCTTCGATTTCTGACTTTTTTGGTCTTGTCATATCCAAGCCCTTTTTAATTGGTATTAGGCTTAAATTTTATGGGTAAAAGGCTTTTCCCTAGAGCATGATTGAACAGGCTTGTTTGAGGGGGTATTAGCCTTGGATTTTTGGACATATTGAGCCTCACTCGACTACCCCTATTTCAATGGGTATTATCCTTCGATTTCTGACCTTTTTGGTCTTGTCATATCCAAGCCCTTATTATTTGGTATTAGGCTTAAATTTTATGGGTAAAAGACTTTTTCCCCGAGCATGATTGAACTGTTTTGTCTGAGGGGATATTAGTGTTGGATTTTGGGACATATTGATCCTGACTCGACCATCCACATTTCAATGGGTATTAGCCTTGGATTTCTGATCTTTTCGGTCTTGTCATATCCAAGCCCTTTTTAGTTGGTATTAGGCTTAAATGTTATAGGTAAAAGACTTTTTCCCCGAACATAATTGAATTGGCTTCTTTGAGGGGGTATTAGCCTTGGATTTTGGGACATATTGATCCTAAATTGACGAGCCCAATTCAATGGGTATTAGCCTTCGATTTCTGACCTTTTTGGTCTTGTCATATCCAAGCCCTTTTTAGTTGGTATTGGGCTTAAATTTTATGGGTAAAAGGCTTTTCCCCCGAGGATGATTGAACAGGCTTGTTTGAGGGGGTATTAGCCTTGGATTTTGGGACATATTGATCCTGACTCGAGTAGCCCTATTTCAATGGGTAGTAGCCTTCGAATTCTGACCTTTTTGGTCTCGGCATATCCAAGCCCTTTGTAGTTGGTATTAGACTTAAATTTAATGGGTAAAAGGCTTTTCCCCCGAGAATGATTGAATTGGCTTGTTTGAGGGGGTATTATCCTTGGATTTTCGGACTATTAACCCTTACTCGACTAGCCCATTTCAATGGGTATTAGCCTTCGATTTATGACCTTTTTGGTCTTGTCATATCCAAGCCTTTTTTAATTGGTATTAAGCTTAAATTTTATGGGTAAAAGGTTTTTCCCTCGAGCATGATTGAACAGGCTTGTTTGAGGCGGTATTAGCCTTGGATTTTGGGACATATTGATCCTGACTATACTAGCCCCATTTCAATGGGTATTAACCTACTATTTGTAACCTTTTTGGTCTTGTAATATCCAAGCCTTTTTTAGTTGGTATTAGACTTAAATTTTATGGGTAAAAGACTTTTCCCCCGAGCATGATTGAAGTGGCTTGTTTGAGGGGGTATTATCCTTGGATTTTCGGACTATTGACCCTGACTCGACTAGCCCCATTTCAATGGGTATTAGCCTTCGATTTTTAACCTTTTTGGTCTTGTCATATCCAAGCCCTTTTTAATCGGTATTAAGCTTAAATTTTATGGGTAAAAGGCTTTTCCCTAGAGCATGATTGAACAGGCTTGTTTGAGGCGGTATTAGCCTTGGATTTTGAGACATATTAATCCTGACTCGACTAGCACCATTTCAATAGGTAGTAGCCTTCGATTTCTGACCTTTTTGGTCTTGTCTTATCCAAGCCCTTTGTAGTTGGTATTAGGCTTAAATTTTATGGGTAAAAGGCTTTTACTCCGAGAATGATTGAACAGGCTTGTTTGAGGGGGTATTATCCTTGGATTTTCAGACCATTGACCCTTACTCGACTAGCCCCATTTCAATGGGTATTAGCCTTTGATTCCTGACCTTTTTGGTCTTGTCATATCCAAGCCCTTTGTATTTGGTATTAGGCTTAAATTTTATGGGTAAAAGGCTTTTTCTCGAAGAATGATTGAACTGGCTTGTTTGAGGGGGTATTATCGTTGGATTTTGGAACATATTGATCCTCACTCGACTAGCCGACTAGCCACATTTGAATGGGTATTAGCCTTCGATTTCTGACCTTTTTGGTCTTGTCATATCCAAGCCCTTTTTAGTTGGTATTGGGCTTAAATTTTATGGGTAAAAGACTTTTGCTCCGAGCTTGATTGAACTGGCTTGTTTGAGGGGGTAATATCCTTGGATTTTTGGACTATTGACCCTGACTCGACTAGCTCCATTTCAATGGGTATTAGCCCTCGATTTCTAACCTTTTTGGTCTTGTCATATCCAAGCCCTTTTTAATCGGTATTAGGCTTAAATTTTATGGGTAAAAGAGTTTTCCCCCGAGCAAGATTGAACTGGCTTATTTGAGGGGGTATTAGCCTTTGATTTTAAGACATATTGATCCTAACTCAACTAGCCCCATTTCAATGGGTATTAGTCTTCGATTTCTGACCTTTTTGGTTTTTTCATATCCAAGCCCTTTTTAATTGATAGTAGGCTTAAATTATATGGGTAAAAGGCTTTTCCCTAGAGAATGATTGAAAAGCCTTGTTTGAGGGGGTATTAGCCTTGGATTTTGGGACATATTGACCCTCACTCGACTACCCCCATTTCAATGGGCATTAGCCTTCGATTTCTGACCTTTTTAGTCTTGTCATATCCAAGCTTTTTTTAGTTGGTATTAGGTTTAAATTTTATGGGTAAAAGACTTTTCCCCCGAGCATGATTGAACAGGCTTGTTTGAGGGGGTATTAGCCTTGGATTTTGGGACATATTGATCTTGACTCGAGTAACCCTATTTCAATGGGTAGTAGCCTTCGATTTCTGACCCTTTTGGTCTCGTCATATCCAAGCCCTTTATAGTTGGTATTTGGCTTAAATTTAATGGGTAAAAGGCTTTTCCCACGAGAATGATTGAACTGGCTTGTTTGAGGGGGTATTATCCTTGGATTTTCGGACTATTGACCCTTACTCGACTAGCCCCATTTCAATGAGTATTAGCCTACGATTTCTGACCTTTTTGGTCTTCTCATATCCAAGCCCTTTTTAGTTGGTATTGGGCTTAAATTTTATGGGTAAATGGCTTTTCTCCCGAGAATGATTGAACTGGTTTGTTTGAGGGGGTATTATCCTTGGATTTTCGGACTATTGACCCTTACTCGACTAGCCCCATATCAATGGGTATTAGCCTTTGATTTCTGACCTTTTTGGTCTTGTCATATCCAAGCCTTTTTTAGTTGGTATTGGGCTTAAATTTTATGGGTAAAAGGCTTTTCCCCCGAGCATAATTGAACAGGCTTGTTTGAGGGGCTATTAGCCTTGGATTTTGGGACATATTGCTCCTAACTCGACTAGCACCATTTCAGTAGGTAGTAGCCTTCGATTTCTGACCTTTTTGGTCTTGTCTTATCGAAGCCCTTTGTAGTTGGTAGTAGGCTTAAATTTAATGGGTAAAAGGCTTTTCCCCCGAGAATGATTGAACTAGCTTGTTTGAGGGGGTATTATCCTTGGATTTTCGGACTATTGACCCTTACTCGACTAGCCCATTTCAATGGGTATTAGCCTTCGATTTCTGACCTGTTTGGTCTTGTCATATCGAAGCCCTTTTTAATTGGTATTAAGCTTAAATTTTATGGGTAAAAGGTTTTTCCCTCGAGCATGATTGAACAGGCTTGTTTGAGGCGATATAAGCATTGGATTTTAGGACATATTAATCCTGACTCGACTAACCCCATTTCAATGGGTATTAGCCTTCGATTTATAACCTTTTTGGTATTGTCATATCCAAGCCCTTTTTAGTTGGTATTAGGCTTAAATTTTATGGGTAAAAGAATTTTCCCCCGAGCATGATTGAACTGGCTTGTTTGAGGGGGTATTATCCTTGGATTTTTGGACTATTGACCCTGACTCGACTAGCCCCATTTCAATGGGTATTAGCCTTCGATTTCTAACCTTTTTGGTCTTGTCATATCCAAGCCCTTTTTAATCGGTATTAGGCTTAAATTTTATGGGTAAAAGGCTTTTCCCCAGAGCATGATTGAACAGGCTTGTTTGAGGGGGTATTAGGCTTGGATTTTGGGACATATTGCTCCTAACTCGACTAGCCCCATTTCAATGGGTATTAGCCTTCGATTTCTGACCTTTTTGGTCTTATCATTACCAAGCCCTTTTTAGTTGGTATTAGGCATAAATTTTATGGGTAAAAGACTTTTCTCCCGAGAATGATTGAACTAGCTTGTTTAGGGGGTATTAGCCGTGGATTTGGGACATATTGAGCCTCACTTGACTACCCCCATTTCAATGGGTATTAGCCTTCGATTTCTTACCATTTTGGTCTTGTCATATCCAAGCCCTTTTTAGTTGGTATTGGGCTTAAATTTTATGGGCAAAAGGCTTTTCCCCCGAGCATGATTGAACAGGCTTGTTTGAGGGGGTATTAGCCTTGGATTTTGGGACATAGTGATCCTGACTCGAGTAGCCCTATTTCAATGGGTAGTAGCTTTCGATTTCTGACCTTTATGGTCTTGTCATATCCAAGCCCTTTGTAGTTGGTATTAGCTTAAATTTTATGGGTAAAAGGCTTTTCCCCCGAGAATGATTGAACTGGGTTGTTTGAGGGGGTATTATCCTTGGATTTTTGGACTATTGACCCTTACTCGACTAGCCCCATTTCAATGGGTATTAGCCTTTGATTTCTGACCTTTTTGGTCTTGTCATATCCAAGCCCTTTTTAGTTGGTATTGGGCTTAAATTTTATGGGTAAAAGGCTTTTCCCCCGAGCATAATTGAACAGGCTTGTTTGAGGGGGTATTAGCCTTGGATTTTGGGACATATTGATTCTGACTCGAGTAGCCCTATTTCAATGGGTAGTAACCTTCGATTTCTGACCTTTTTGGTCTTATCTTATCCAAGCCCTTTGTAGTTGGTATTAGGCTTAAATTTAATGGGTAAAAGGCTTTTGCCACGAGAATGATTGAACTGGCTTGTTTGAGGGGGTATTATCCTTGGATTTTCGGACTATTGACCCTTACTCGACTAGCCCCATTTCAATGGATATTAGCCTTCGATTTATGACCTTTTTGGTCTTGTCATATCCTAGCCCTTTTTAATTGCTATTAGGCTTAAATTTTATGGGTAAAAGGCTTTTCCCTAGAGCATGATTGAACAGGCTTGTTTGAGGGGGTATTAGCCTTGGATGTTGGGACATATTGCTCCTAACTCGACTAGCCCCATTTCAATGGGTATTAGCCTTCGATTTCTGACCTTTTTGGTCTTGTCATATCCAAGCCCTTTGTAGTTGGTAGTAGGCTTAAATTTTATGGGTAAAAGGCTTTTCCCCCGAAAATGATTGAAGTGGCTTGTTTAAGGTGGTATTAGCGTCGGATTTTGGGACATATTGATCCTAACTCGACTATCCACATTTCAATGGGTATTAGCCTTGGATTTCTGATCTTTTCGGTGTGGCATATCCAAGTCCTTTTTATTTGGTATTAGGCTTAAATGTTATAGGTAAAAGACTTTTCCCTTGAGCATGATTGAACAGGCTTGTTTAAGGCTTCTTTGAAATGGGCTAGTCGAGTAGGGGGTCAATAGTCAGAAAATCCAAGGCTAATACCCCCCTCAAACAAGCGAGTTCAATCATGCTCGGGGGAAAATTCTTTTACCCATAAAATTTAAGCCTAATACCAACTACAAATGACTTCGATATGACAAGGCAAAAAATGTCAGAAATCAAAGGCTAATACCCATTGAAATGGGGCTAGGCAAGTCAGGATCAATATAACCTAAAATCACTGGCTAATACCACCTCAAACAATCCCGTTCAATCATGCTCGGGGAGAAGCCTTTACCCATAAAATTTAAGCCTCATACCAACCAGAAAAGGGCGTGGATATGACAAGACCAAAATGGTCGAAATCGAAGGCTAACACCCATTGAAATGGGCTAGTCGAGTAAGGGTCAATAGTCCGAAAATCCAAGGATAATACCCTCTCAAACAAGCCAGTTCAATCATTCTCGGGAGAAAAGCCTTTTACCCATAAAATTTAAGCCTAATACCAACTACAAAGGGCTTGGATAAGACAAGACCAAAAAGGTCAGAAATCGAAGGCTAATACCCATTAAAATGGGGGTAGTCGAGTGAGGCTCAATATGTCCCACAATCCACGGCTAATACCCCCTCAAACAAGCCCTGTTCAATCATGCTACGGGGAAAAGCCCTTTTACCCATAAAATTTAAGCCTAATACCGATTAAAAAGGGCTTGGATATGATAAAACCAAAAAGGTTAGAAATCGAAGGCTAATACCCATTGAAATGGGGCTAGTCGAGTCAGGGTCAATAGTCCAAAAATCCAAGGATAATACCCCCTCAAACAAGCCAGTTCAATCATGCTCGGGGGAAAAGTCTTTTACCCATAAAATTTAAGCCCAATACCAACTAAAAAGGGCTTGGATATGACAAGACCAAAAGGTCAGAAATCGAAGGCTAATACCCATTCAAATGTGGCTAGTCGAGTGAGGATCAATATGTCCAAAAATCCAACGATAATACCCCCTCAAACAAGCCAGTTCAATCATTCTCAGGGGAAAAGCCTTTTACCCATAAAATTTAAGCCTAATACCAACTACAAAGGGTTTGGATATGACGAGACCAAAAGGTCGAAATCAAAGGCTAATACCCATTGAAATGGGGGCTAGTCGAGTAAGGGTCAATAGTCCAAAAATCCAAGGATAATACCCCCTCAAACAAGCCAGTTCAATCATGCTTGGGGGAAAAGCTTTTTACCCATAAAATTCAAGCCCAATACCAACTAAAAAGGGCTTGCATATGACAAGACCAAAAAGGTCAGAAATCAAAGGCTAATACCCATTGAAATGGGGCTAGTCGAGTAAGGGTCAATAGTCTGAAAATCCAAGGAGAATACCCCCTCAAACAAACCAGTTCAATCATTCTCGGGGGAAAAGCCTTTTACCCATAAAATTTAAGCTAATACCAACTACAAAAGGCTTGGATATGACAAGACCATAAAAGTCAGAAATCAAAAGCTACTACCCATTGAAAAAGGGCTACTCGAGTCAGGATCACTATGTCCTAAAATCCAAGGCTAATACCCCCACAAATAAGCCTGTTCAATCATGCTCGGGGGAAAAACGTTTTACCCATAAAATTTAAGCCCTATACCAACTAAAAAGGGCTTGGATATGACAAGACCAAAAAGGTCAGAAATCAAAGGCTAATACCCATTGAAATGGGGCTAGTCGAGTAAGGGTCAATAGTCCAAAAATCCAAGGATAATACCCCCTCAAACAAGCTAGTTCAATCATTCTCGGGGGAAAAGCCTTTTACCCATTAAATTTAAGCCTAATACCAACTACAAAGGGCTTGGATATGACGAGACCAAAAAAATCAGAAATCGAAGGCTACTACCCATTGAAATAGGGCTACTCAAATCAGGACCAATATGTCCCAAAATCCAAGGCTAATACCCCCTCAAACAAGCTGTTCAATCATGCTCGAGGGAAAGCGTTTACCATAAAATTTAAGCCCAATACCACCAAAAAGGGCTTGGATATGAGAACACCAAAGGTCGAAATCGAAGGCTAATACCCATTGAAATGGGGCTAGTCGAGTAAGAGTCAATAGTCAGAAAATCAAGGATAATACCCCCTCAAACAAGCTGTTCAATCATGCTACAGGGGAAAAAGCCTTTTACCCATAAAATTTAAGCCCAATACCAACTAAAAAGGGCTTGGTTATGACAAGACCAAAAAGGTCAGAAATCAAAGGCTAATACCCATTGAAATGGGGCTAGTCGAGTAAGGGTCAATATGTTTTTAGGGTTTAGGGTTTAGGGTTTTGGGGTTTAGGGTTTAGGGGTTAGGGTTTTCGGGTTTAGGGTTTAGGGTTTGGGGTTTAGGGTTTAGGTTTTATGGTTAAGGTTTTAGGGTTTAGGTTTTAGGGTTTAGGGTTTTGGGTTTTAGGGTTTTGGGTTTAGGGTTTAGAGTTTAGGGTTTTGGGTTTAGGGTTTAGGGTTTAGGGTTTGGGGTTTAGTGTTTCGGGTTTGGGGTTTAGGGTTTTAGGGTTTTAGGTTTTAGGTTTTAGGGTTTAGGGTTTAGGGTTTTAGGGGTTTAGGGTTTAGGGTTTAGGGTTTAGGGTTTTTAGCACACTAAGAGATGGACACACCCCCATCTTCATACAAAGAGCTCTAGAAAATAAAAAAACTATTTGGAGGGGGCCAAACCAAACCTCCAAAGCATAAAAGGATGGACAAACCCCATCTTCGAACAAGCAAGCGCTAGAAACAAACAAATAAATTTGGAGGGGGGCCAAACCAAACCTCCAAAGAAATACAATAACTTCGGATGACCGCTAGCTGCCACAACTTCCGAAAAAACCAAAGATACACGAATCTACATGAATCCAAGGAGAAATAAAAAAAGCACCGAGAAACAAAAAACTAGATAAAAGCATGACGGAAATAAGGAAGATTTAATTTATCAGTTCTAATCATTCCTCTTAAAGAATTAAAACCCTCAAGGGAAGAGCCAATATGCAAATTTATCAGCCTTAGACCCTAAAGCAGCAAGATGATCAGCTACTTGATTACCTTCCCTGTAGATATGAGATAAATGGAATTGGAAAGAATTTAAGCAATCATAAATACCCTGTAGACTATAACAAACCTCCCAGGACCCAATGCATCGGTTTTGAACAAGATTAATAACCGATAGAGCATCCATTTCGATCCACACCTTACTAATACCTCTATCTTTGCAAATACGCAGGCCATGATATAAAGTAAGAATTTCTGCGTGTAAGGCGGATTTGGCTTTTAAAGGAAGAAAGAAATAAAAAGAAACATTGCCGTGGCAGTCGCGGAGAATACCCCCACCACCAGACCTAGCACTTCTCCCTTGAAAACTACCATCCACATTAAGCTTAAAACAATGCTCCTTTGGTTTAATCCATCGAACCATTTTAGGAAAATACACTTGATCTAAAATATAATGACACCCAAAAGAAGAGGCCAATTTTATATCACCCTTCCAATTCCTCCTCTTTAAGAGCCCCGCTTGGAAAAGCTGGAAAATCATCGCCTGACATTTCCAGCGAATCCTGTCGGGATAGAAACTCATGTTCCTATGCTTAGCATCATTTCTCTCAAGCCAAATAAACCATAAAACAAATATCGGAATAATAATTCTAATATGACCTTCAGAAACATAATCACCCG
Source organism: Salix suchowensis (assembly GCA_029030765.1). NCBI lineage: Eukaryota > Viridiplantae > Streptophyta > Magnoliopsida > Malpighiales > Salicaceae > Salix > Salix suchowensis. Next base: position 5,167 of record CM054995.1, on the reverse strand, counting down.
AGAAGAACCATGCAGAGAGCCAATGCCTAATCGATCCATCAACAGGCAGACTAACAGAGAATATCGCAGCAAAAAAGTTCCAAATCGGCGACACACTCGGACAGAACAAAAATAAATGCTCTAAAGATTCAATATCATTACAGCCATGGCATTTAGAGACCATGCATATCCCTTTACTCTGAATCCTGGTATCCACTGGAATAAAATCATTTAGCAACCTCCATATAAAAAATGATATCTTTAAAGGAATAGAAGCATGCCAAATTTTGGAGAAAATTGGTTGACGATCGGAAACTTAGCGCACCCTATTCCAAGCACTATACATAGTAAAACCACCATTTGCGGTGAGTGTCCAAAGAGGGTGGTCAACTACGGTACTTGAAACATCAATGAGGTATAAAGAATCTACTATATCATTTGGAATTATTGATCTCACATGATCTAGATACCACGTATTGTCCCTCCAATAAGATGATACAAGGAGATGGGACTCTCCAATTGGAGGACTATATCTTGATAAAGCGAGTCATCTACCCAAATGTCATGCCAAAAATTAATCTTTCCACGACCAACCTTCCAACGTATAAGATCTTCGCAAGCACGGTCGGCCTTAGAAAGTCTTTTTCCAAATAGGAGAATCATGGGACGCTCGCACCACCCGAGAATGAAGCACTTGTTATAACCATATTTATTTTTCATGAAATTTGACCATAGGTTATTGACTGCATGAAACCGCCACCAAAGCTTCAAACTCATAGCCTTGACGAGGTCCTTTAGTCTCCGCATGCCAAGACCCCCTTCCTCTATAGGATAACATAAATCCTCCCAACATTCCCAGTGGATTCTCTTTTGCCCCTTGGAGCTCCATAAGAATTTATTGAAAAGCCTTTCAATCCTACACATAACCGTTTTGGGAGGCACAATAACATGTAAAAGGTAAAGAGGCATCGAGGTAAGAATACTCTTAAGGATGGTAATACGTCCACCCGGCGATAAGACCTTAGCTTCCCACCCCTCCATCCTAGCAGCAATCTTGGAAATAAGATCATCCCACAAAAAACTTTTCTTGGGCCCCTTGTATAGCGGCATCCCTAGATACTTAGTGGGCAATCGGATACGAGAAAAACCCAAAGCCCCACCTACAACATTGGCCCTAGATAAAGAAGCTTTAGCAGATAGGATAAAACCACTCTTAGAGGAATTAACCTTTTGGCCCGAACATTGCTCATACTCAGCTAGGAAGTTAGTAATACGCTTAAGAGATGACTTAGTACCATTAGAAAAAATGATAATGTCATCAGCAAAAGCAAGGTGCGGAACAAGCACCGGACACCTAGCAAGATAATGCATAGAGGGGTACCTCTGAAACATGTTATAAAGGCCACGCGAAAGATATTCAGCGGCAATAATAAATAAAGTAGGGGAAATAGGGTCGCCTTGACGAAGACCCCTAGACCCGTGGAAATAGCCTGTAGTCTCACCATTTAAAAGGGATCGAAAACCGAGCAATTGGAGATACAATTTTCAATCATATCAGTCATTTTAGAGCAAAAACCAAATTTACGCATTATATTAATAATAAAGGCCCAGTCAATTCTATCATAAGCTTTCATCATATCCAGCTTAAGGATCACATTAGATCCCCTCGTTTTCTCATCAATTGATTTGTACCATCTCTCGAGCCAATAAAATATTGTCCTCAATGCGCTGCACTGGAATAAAGCCACTTTGGAAAGGGAGGATTATTTTAGGCAAGATACGGGAAAGCCTATTAGTCAAAAATTTTTGTAATAATTTTATTGAACATAGTGCAAAGACTAATGGGTCTAAATTCACTCAAGTTTTGGGATGCGGGACTTTGGGAATCGAGTACAATAGTAGTTGAGGATGCACCTTTAGGAATAGCACCCCCCTTTGAAAAAAAATCAATCACTGACCTCCACCAAATCCTCCCCAGATAATATCCCAGCAATGTTGGTAGAATAACCCCAGAAAAACCATCAGGACCAGCAGCGCTATTAGCATCACACTCAAAAACTACCGTGCGAACCTCATTTCTGTCAGGGAGATTGGTAAGAAAAGTATTATCCTCTTCAGAAATAATATTCGGGATGAAACTCCAATCATTGGCAATAGGATCAACATTAATATCATTATCTTTAGTAAGAAGAGCAGAATAATAATCCACGACGGGACCGCTTAATCTCCTTATCATCATTGAGAATAGACCCATCATCATTTTGAATGGTCCAAATGAAATTTTTGACCCTTTTCTTTTTTAGTAAAAGCTGGTAGTATCGGGTGTTCCTATCGCCCTCTAGAAGCCATTTACAACCAGACTTTTGCTGCCAAAATTTCTCTTCCAAGAACAGAGTTTTATTTAGAATAGCCATCTCTTTATGAAGAGCCTCTCTATTATTCGAACTTGGATCATTTTGGAAGATAATTTCTTTCTTAGTAACATTATCTTCGGCAATTTTAATTTTATCAAAGATATTGCCAAACTTATACTTATTCCACCACTTAAGACAACTTTTCAATCTCTGCTGTTTAAGCCAAAAATTCAAACAACCCGTGCTCCCACTAGGATGATCCCAATTATTCTTGACAACATTTAAAAAATCATGATGATGAGTCCACATGTGAAGAAACCTAAAAGAGCTAGCGAAACTTTGCACGGCTTGAGAGCATTGGAGCAGTAAAGGACAGTGGTCAGACCCCACTCTATTAAGATGCTTAACCCGGGTGAGAGAGAACATTTCACTCCACTCCGGGATTAAAAACAATCCTATCCAGCTAGACGCATGACCTTACCATTGGTCCAAGTAAAATCATTCCCCTCATAACCTGCATCCATCAGCCCACAATCTAATAGGCAACTACCGAATTCCTCCATCGATCCCTGATTAGGATTACCCCCACCCTTACTCTCATTGACATTGAGAACCGCATTAAAATCACCACCAACAACCCACGGCCCATCAAGGAGGGACGCAACCTCACACAATTCATCCCATAAGATTCTCCTCTCCGACCTTAAGTTCTTAGCATAGACAAAGGAGATAAAGAAGGACTTAGGTAACCAAGGCGTATTGATAGAGACGGTAAGACACTGGTTGTGATCTTTGAAAGAATTAACGATTAAGTCCTCTACCCAAAAGATCCAAATTTTATTAGCACAATTGGCCATAGAGTAAGCAAAACCTAAAGTGCGAGTAAAGAAAGCAATTCTATCCAAATCAACCATTGGTTCAATAATGGTAATAATTTTTTGGACGATGCATTTTAATGAGATTCTTAAGACGGCGAAGACCAGTCTTACCAGCTATCCCCCTTATATTCCAAATGAGACTACTAATCATTAAGACAAATATTAAGAGGAATAGCATCAATCACTTTGGCGATTGCAGTTTCATTAAACTCAGCATGAAGATTTCTTTTGCCTAAGTCCTTTGTACTAAAATGGGATTGCACATCCCCTTCAGAGTTTCGACGAGTCAGAATTCTGGGATGATTCTCAAACTCGAAACTCCGACCATCGGAGTTAAGACTCTTTGTAGAATCTATAGAATTGCAATTTGAAGGGATGGTATCATTTGTATTTAGACCGCACAAGCCGATAGGTTGGGAGTCACCAACCATGGAATCTGTACTAATTTTGGATGAGAGATTGGCCTCCTTCAAGTTATCGGAAGCGGTTAAATTGCCTGGAGATTTAATTTCAGATAGACTACCCGAAGGAGTATCCCTGTCAATCTCTCTATCCTGAGTTTTCACGTCATCCACAAGAATTGGGAGGTTATCAGTTTCGATGGATTTACCTTTGTCTTGAGGTTGAATAGGATCATCCTTATCCAATTTACGACTCTCCTCTTCAATTAAATTACCCAAAGAAGTATCACGGACATCTGCTCTATCCTGAGTTTTCGTACTGGTTCCCTCATTCAAGAGAATAGGAATTTGGATAGATTTACCTTTATCTAATGGGGGGATAGGATTGCCCTTAGCATTGTTTTCCACGTGTTTATGAGTAGCTTTCTTATGCCTAACCTCCACCCATTCCTCTTTATTTTTTTTCCCGCCCTCCGTGGCAGGTTGCAGATTATTATTACTGGCTATCTTCGTATCAATTATGGGAATAGATGCACCATGTTTTAGGGGTTGCCTAGGCCTCACATTGTTGTCCAATAATATGCAATTAGCCATGTGATGTCCCACATGTGAGCATTTAGTGCAATAGGCAGGCATTTTTTCAAAGGTTACTGGTTGCCAATAACCAGATAAATTTTTGCCTGATTCACGGCTCCTAACCTGCACCCAAATTTCAGTAGGGGGTTCTACTAAACAGTCAAATTCAATGCATACACGGGCCTTAGAAGGTCTAGTTCCCTTGGCCGTAGCCTCATCCATTTGGATAGGCGGCCCCAACGACTTTGCCAGATTTAATAAAGCGGATCCTTCATAGAGATGGTATCTCAAGTTAGGGAACGAGATCCACACTGGCACAATAGAAGATTCTTTCTCGGGGATAAAGTCCACGGACCATTTCGAGGACCCGCAATTTATAACCCCCGAAAAAACCGATCACGTTTAGCAAAAAGTCGTTGATAATCAAGGTCATTATTGAGTTTGATAAAGATATGTTTATAATCAAACCAATGAATATCAAAAGCACCCAATAAATTTAAACGACGAAAAAAATTCTCGGATTACCTCGAGTCGCGGCATGCGGTTGAACTTACCGACCAACGTTCGTTGGAGAGGAGCCGCGAGAGCATCAACTTCATCGTCGTAAAAGATAGGCTGCAGGGGGCATTTTGGAATTTTTCCGAGGAGCGCGTATCTTTAACAATCGGTGTTTTCTCCCCCATTAGCACAGATTGGAAGCTTTTGTTGTATGCTCGGGGTGAAAAAATTAGGTTGGATACCCACCCCACCTTTGGCCATCTCAAAGCATAGGATGGCTTTGTCACAGGAGGTGCCAAATTCACCGGATCCGGAGGTCGAAGCTCCATCATGCACCAATCACAACTCAAAAAATTCTCCGCACAACTTGTTTATTTATTTTCAACAATATAGAAATCACAATGGCATAGAAATAATTGCATAGAAATAAATGCTAGGAATTAAAACTTGCGGCTAATTCAAAAATGCAAAATCAGAAATG